>JAYMSZ010001560.1:0-13994 GCA_036897665.1 Pelargonium citronellum
AAATAAGAAATAAGAAATAAACTAGACTAAGAGAACAAACTAAACTTTCCTATAATTTATTTACTAATTTTGACTTTCCTAATTTCCACACTTTTTAGTGGCACACCCAAAATTAATTTGTGTAGGATTAGGATTTGAAGAGACTTCATTATTCAGAACATTAGATATCCCATAACATAATAACAATTGTATATTTTGGATAATTTTCAATAGAAATTTTAATTAAACGAAACACTAATTCTGATAAAATTAAGAGTTTTTGAAAGTCATACATGTGCTTCTCTCTTTATGAATTATTTGCTCTCAAAATCAAATAATCTGCTTAAAAACTCTTAATAAAGTAAATTTAGCTATTATCATGGGGCAAGCCCTGCACCCCCTTCCCCAATAGTAATGATTACTATGTTAACTAAAGGCTAGGCACTCCCAATTGAAAAATCCTAGCACCACCATCATGTTGGTCTAAGAAGCATGGTAGGACTACAATCCAGTTTTGGGAGAGCCCAGTTTCAAAATAGCAAACTAAGTTTTGTGTCATTATTAATCCATAGATATGTATTTTCTAATGTTAGAAACACAAGAAAATAGAGTAACAAAAAAGGTCTACTTACGCTTGGTGCTTCAGATGCAGAATAGCCACATGGACTAACAACCAAGATGACCCCACTGACATCCGAAAGAGTCCCAAGAGCAAGCACAAAATCAACAGAAGTACTACTTGGTGGAGCTTTCCAATAAGAGTGCCGTGATCCAGAATCAAATGGAGCAAGCAGCGACAATAATGGTGCTGAATCTGTTGCTGTTTCAACCTACAATGATACTATACATGGTTAAACGACAACAAGAATAAAATCACAAGGGACAAAAAATCATGCATAAAAATGATCTCTGAACTTCTACTAGTACCAAAATTTTCAGCCTTCTAAAGGCATTTTGGTTAAATAACCAAGATAAATCCTATATGAAAGTATAGCCAGCTCATAATACAATATTGGCTACTTTAGTATATAAGAATCCAGACACAGGACGAATCTTGAGCAGTATTGTATTCTAGATTATAGCATATATTTATAAAATAGTTTTTTTTTGTAAGAAAATAATTAATCTAAATATATAAATTAGAAAAAAGGAGGCAATAAATACCAAATGTAAGAAGCTGGCAAATGGAAATTCAGCAAGTGACTCCTCTCCATCAAGTACTCGCTGTAGAACTTTAAAAGCTTGTCGACTATCATAAGGATTGCTTTGAGATAGACGATCCCTCAAGAATGATCCTAACACAAGGTCAAGAGCTTTATGTGCGGCGGTATCAGCACGGGAACTTCTTCGTAAGCTAACCAAGACCCTAACATAGTCTAATATCAAAGCATCAAGCACAATTTCATGGCAGCATTCCTTACAAACAACACCATCCAGAACTACAGAACGATTTGTGGAAATGTCAACTTGGCTGCCATAGCTTGATCCACCTTGACTTGTTACCCCATTGTAATTTGCTGCCTCCCTTGAGTTGTGATTCAACAACAGCAAAGCTCCTTTCCCAGCACAACAAACTTTACAGACTTTCCTTTTACATTTTGAACACAAAAAGACAGGTTGTGAAACTACTTCAGATGGAACTCCAGAGGTTCCGAGTGACTTGGTTTCAGCAGTAACCTGACACTGGCCACCAGAACAGCTCTCCCTAATTTGAGTAATATTCCAGAAATCTATTGCATTGTCATCACTAACCTCAAGGCCAATAGCACCAGTAATTTTGTCTTCAAGAGTAGTTTGTCCAAGCAAAGCAAGGGCATTTGCAACTTTGCATAATCTTCCCATGTACAATTCATCAAGCAAAACATTGGGATTTATTGTAGCAGGATCAGTTCCTATAGACAACAAAGCTCTATCCCTATCAGCAGCGGAAAGATTCAGCCGAAGGCGTTCAATTTCAAGTTTCATAGCTTCAATGAAGCCTAGTTTTCTCTCCTGCAAAGTTGGAGTGATTAAAATGAGTTAACATGCTAATGATGTATCTAGAATTTTTTTTATTTTTTATTTTTGCAAAACAGAAGAAAAGAGAGTTTTACATTAAAAATAATCAATTAATGATTACATGCATGATCAAAGATTGTAGCCTATCATCGTATAGAAGTCTGTACTGTGCAATCATCTTAACTGGTGCTACATAACCAGCATATAAGACTGCAACATGGTTATACTTAGCTGACAAGAGACTATGGTTCTGCATTTTTTCCCGTATGTGAAATTTCATAATTGAGTTACAATATAATGGCTTGGGATTCCACTACTAAAAGGTCAACCTTGTTAGTAGGGTTTCACTTGCACATAATATGTAGCCACTTTATCTTATATTATACCGATGTGGGATCACTTAATACTCCACTCACGTGCAGGCCGAATAAGATAGATGGGCATGAGCCCTAGACCTACACGTGGATAGGTGGACTTAAATCGAGAGGTAAGGCAAACGAGCCATTAGGCCCAAACAAAATCACTTAACACCGTACATATTTGAAAGTGACAAAAATGCTACTATAGAGATACCACTGAGTTAAATACAAACAGATCTTTCAGAGATGCCTTGAGGAACAACTATGAAGTGTTAGCACATGGTAAATATTCAAATTGACTTTCGTCTGACATGAAGGCAGTGTCATGAGACGAAGGGTTTGCTTTAATTACATTGTCAAATCCAAAGCAGTTCCCTCAAAATGACACAAGAGCTTTAAGTAAATGCTGCTTTTAGGACCAAATGATAATTAGAAGCAACCCCAAGAAACACTAAAGCAGATCCAGCAGTCAAGCATCATATGGGATGAAAGATGAAGTTGACAAACTGGAAACAGATTTGACCCATTGCCAAGAAATCACCGCTAAACAATAGAATGCATTTCTATCTTCTTGGCATCCGCTTTTTAAGTAGGATAGAGTAAAATATAAGGTAATGGCCGTAGGCAATATTCAATATATAATAGCATACCATATTTGAGCCTGCAAGAGATTTCAAACAATTTATGTACGCCGCTGAACTGATATCTGAAGATTTTGCCTCATGTGATGAAGAGAACTTATTAACAGCTTCAGCACCCTGATGCTCAACAACAGCTTGGTCCAAGAAATCAAGCAAGTCTCCTCCACTATGTACAACATTGCCAGCCAATGGCTGGGGAGTGAATTCTGAAGGATTGTCATCCCAAGTCATAAGGTCAAAGCAGAAGTTGGCAGAAGTGTTTGGTTGCACTGATGGTGTCACTTTTTCATTAGACACAGAAGTGCTAAGAAATGGATTTGAGTCTGAACTAGATTTAAAAGGGCCAGTTTCATTTCGACATTTTTTGGCAAACTCAAACAATCTTGCGCCAGGGCCTTCATTTGTTAACATGCCTCTCCAAGGAAGAGAAACTCCAAGGATCTCTACCTGTAACAAAATACAGTAACAATCATTATCCAGATGAAATTACAGAAGGTCTCCATCTCTGTATTGAAATAGATAAATAAGGTGAAAGAGGTCCTCCAAAAGAAATTTGTGTTTATAGCACTTTCAGGCCATGTAAAATTTCAGATCAGGTAAACTGAGCCAGTTGACCTACTTGGAGATAAGACAAGCAATTAACTAGAGAACTGTGAGTCAAGCTGCCAAAATGACCTAGTTCCAACTATATCATAAACAGAGCAAGGATCAATTCAATGTTTTGCTCATGCCTTGTTGGCGAATATGAATTAAATGTTCGAGAAGATAACTCTAATTCTAACCAACCTTTCCATGTTGCAATCATGCACACCACAACATGCACCTTCTATGTGACCAACCCAACAAGGAATTACTGCATTCACCCCCAGTAAAACAGAAAATGGCACCCGCATAATCCAAAAATTCACTGAAGTTTCATGGAAGCAACAATTCATCTCGGTGTTATCTCATTCAGTGACATGCAGTTTTTCCATGATGTTTAAAAATCAGGGCATCAAACCTAAAAAAAGCTCAGTTAAGAATATATTATATTGAATTGTTGTATACGAGTACAAAAATTAGCACCAAAGGAGATCTCAAACAATTCTGGCTTACCAATCCTACAACCTCTTATCTAATATGAAAGCAATACTTTGGCATATTTACATATTTTTCCATACTATGTTCTATATGGAATCATATCCATTGTCATTTTTTTTTCTCTTCTGAAAACGCAAATAATCATATACTGTAATTGAAGAATGAGGGGATATGTAAACTGCTTTTGGAACCTAATAGTCCTCATATATTCATGAAACTAATCGAGAAAGAGAGAACATATAACATATCGCAAATTGCTTTCTACCTCACCAAGAGTCATAGGGCTTCCAGAAACGGCAGGATAGAAAGTAACTGCAACTATGCGAGTAAGGAAGTCCAGTTCTCCTTCCAATTCTTCAAAATCATACAATAAAGAAAAGGTAGAAGTGTCCTGAGTATGCAGGCGTGTGCCAGCACCAGTGATGGCCATATCCTCTGCACTAATCGGTCCTGGTAAGGGGATCAAAAGGTTTGTCCCATTCGCACACCGAGGAATTGATGCGCCCTGCCAAAATATCCAGTGCAAAGTTAGAAATCATCACCAGTTATCCAGGAGTGTAGGGTCCTTATCTAATTTCAATGAACCATTAGGACCTATTATTATAAGAAAAATAACAAGAATCAGTAAGTCCAGACTCCAGAGTCATGACTCACTTTTATCCCATCAACAAATCAATATAAGTGGAAAAAAAAGGATCATAAATAGCATTATCGAAAGCATCTAATGTGCCCAAGTTTCATAAGCTGTCCATACTGATAGAATATACACTATCTATATTCCCACATACTATCCTCGATGTTCCCTGAATCATTTTCATTAATATTTCTTTTCCCATTCTTCCCCAATCCATATAGTATTTTACTAACATGTCTATTAACTTATAAGTATTAATTAATACCCTTTTGACACAATTTTTCACACACACACACATTCACATTCACACAAAACTCACAAGAATCATTCCAAGGTAGCAAAAGAAAATGATACTTCATTGAGATCACAGGTTCATAGCACATCTCGTCAAGGGAAACTAGTGCCTGAACTGCTCTTTGGTACTTACTGATTTTGATACTATTATACAGCTTCCAACAGATTTCTACCTACCATACTCTAAACCCATTAAACTCATAGTATATTCCAAGTACATGCCCCGAATAAAATGTAACCATGCCTTAAATGAACTAATAGTACCCTTGAGTCCACATGGTGGTGCTGGCTAAGGTAGATATCATTCTATCACAATCCAAATCCCTCATGGCCTGGTATTGGTTTTGCCCTAAACACACATCAAAATAGTAGTCTGTCAAGTGGTCAGCGGTTTTTGTAAAGCCCATATTTCCCAGCACATATCCAGGAGGAACTTAACAAATGCTCATGTAGCAACTAATCAAATGCTTTCACTGCCTCTCTTGGGTTGTGGTGTCATATGTATTACAAAAACTCACCCCTACATCAGCACAAAAAAAAAATGTTATTGGCAGACCAATCCAAATACAAAACACCAATCAGGTTGTGGCTAGAAATTCTGTTGAAGTATTAAATGAATCATCCTCTCTAAATGGGGGGAAGAAGAAAACAGATACACAGCAACACTTGGGCAATGAAAGACGTCATGAAATACAGGGAAATAATTGTAGAGTCCAAAAAGACCAAATTAAATAAACACAAGGGAAAATAAAGTTACAAGACAAGCTTCATGTCCTGGACTGAACAAAAAAATATATCTTCCAGCTTGGACATAATTTAGTACCAAGGTACAAGTGTACAGACCTCCAGGACAAGTTTAAGCCCATCTAGGCACCTTCCAGTCCTTACATCAACTGTTGATGGATACGTCGTATCATCGACACCATGTGATATAGTGAGAAGAAGCTGACAAACGTGGCAAGGTTCACCAAGATAGATAAAAAGCTCAACCACATCTGCAGCCTGTGGACAAACCTGTGAGACAGAATATCGACCAACATTAATGTTTCTGTTCAAACAATATATGAGGAATGCAACCAAGACGTGCAAAAAAATGTAGAATTACCCATGTTAGGTCTTTTCTCTTGAAACTCAGTAGATCAGCTCCAGTATTGGAACTTGGAAACATGTTGATAACTGGCTTAAGCATAAAACCAGATGGTCGAGAGAGTGCCTGCAATAATCAGTATAAAAGCACAAGATATTGGAACATGGTCCTTGACAAGGTCAAACAAAAAACTTTCAGCAAGAAAAAAAAAATCATTACAAAGTTACAATGTCACTTATGCGGTAAATTAGCAGGTAGTCATATCGAGTATTATTAGTCTGAATGATGAACACAACAATTTTGTATTCTTCAAATCAAATAATGAAAAGCGTATCAGCATATGAGCTATGTAACTTCCAAGTACTAAATGTAAGTGAAAGTGCAATTACTAGACATATCATGGAGGAAAAAAATTAATCAGATGAGCTATTAGGATGGTTGATCAGGCCAAATTCAAGAACATACATGCAATGGTCGAACTGGAACTGATGGAAGATGCTTGAAAAGCCTAATTCCAAGAAAAATCTCCAGCTGCTTTTGACGAGAGCTATCTACAACAGCATTTTTGTATCTTCTTTGCAAAGTAATCTTCACATTCTGTGCTGCAGAGAACTGTTTGAACTTCCCTCCTGCTTCTTCACTGAAGATGCTAAGTATATGGCTATGCATAGCTTTAGAACCAGTATAAAGTGTTGCATGAATATCTCCAGCAATGAGAAAAAGATCAGCTAGCTGTGATACTGGTGATAAAATTGTTGATCTCTTGAATTCATCAAATGTCATATCAAATCTCTTCCAAGGTTTATCTGGACATGGATGCATCCATGTTGTTGTTCTAGTGTTATGGTCAATATAATAAGTTTTCCCTGTTACTGTATCAGATCGTTTCTCCCAACCTGGAGGCAATGGAGCAACATATCCACCATAATTATCAGTCGACTGATAACCATATGCAAAATCGCTATCAAGTGATATCCCCAGTCCTCTACATTGCTCCGCAAAGACCTGAAGGGCACCAAAATAACTAGCAGCATTTGTTCTGTCCAAAGAATCTGCACAATTGAAACGTATGACTCCATTTTGATGTGATCTCAAGCAAAAGACACCTTCAAAGTCATCATTGTAGATAACTTCACCCCTGCAATCCTTTAGTTGTTGTCGTGAAGGCAGATAGTCCCCTTCACTAATTCCTATAGACATAGTGGGTACCATTAGAAGTTTCCACAGACCTTCAATTGTTTGCTGTTCACCTTTATATTTTATACTGGCATGCCAATCATAATTTACCAAATGAATTCGAGTACTAGGAAGCTTTCCAGTTGATCGAATATAGTTTAAGGATTCCTCAAAATGCTGAACTAAGATGCATTCTGATTTTCCTTCACCATTCCTAAGTAAGTTGATGCATACAATTGGAACCAAAGGGCTTTTCTTCTGATCACCTGCGACAGCTACATCTAAATTCCGAGCATCATATCTCCTGGTTAGCCTTTCATAATACAGCGAGCTTCCTTTATATGGATCACGTTCTGAAACATATATTTCTGCTTCTGCAGCAGTTATCTTTAATTCTGCACCCCACCAGATAGGAATAGTTCCTCGCCGCCAAATGTATGTGTTGAAAGGAACACTCTGACCCGTCCTTTTAGGAACCCAAACAAGTTGCTCACATTCCACTTCGTTTCCTGTCAAATGTCCCCTTCTTCATAAGTTCACAGAAATTCAATTAAAATCAATAAACAGCTGAGACAACATGCACAATAAAATTAGAAGCATAGCACAGTAAATGAAATTTCAAAGATAGGAAATGAATAAAATATGAATTCATATGCAGAAAGATCAGTCATTTTCTATGTTTCCGAGACTTGTCTAAGAAATTGAGAGAAAGAGAGACGAAAAACTAGGAAGAAGAGACATTTCAAATTTCAATTGCTTTTCAAATAAAACAGGGTAATAGAACTTCTGTTATGATGCTCATCATGGAGGTGGAATGGAATGTAACAGAAAGTTCAAATTCATATGATAAAGATGAAGAGATCTTTGAATTCAAAAGAGTCCTTAGTTAATTAGGATTTTAGTATCTCAGTCTTCTATTTATTTAGAACAAAGTCCATTAGTTTGGAATTTGGCGTTATTTTGATGTGTTTCATCTTAACCTAGAGACTTCAACAGGAGCTAGAGACCTCAGACATTCGATTCAGAAGAAATATATAAAAATAACTAAAAATTCCAAGATCCGTTCATTCCTTTCAACATAGCATGTAAAACTTGAAAGAGTTCCAACAAGAAGAACCCTGTTCAATCAACAATATGAATACAATATGTTACCTGTACTAGAACATGAATTCAACCCTCTAGCCAAATATCGAGTTCCCGGATGCAGTTTACTACGACGAGCTGTAATCGCAACAATACCTTCTAGCTGCCCTGAGCTTCCAAAGCTTCTACATTCTGCAAACCCCTATACATTAATATTAAGTAAGAGAATAGCATGAGTATGTTAACTTGACACCCAAACTCTAAGAGGGTAACTCGCTATGAGAGGGAGTTAGTGATTGCATTGCTAAAACATAAACATACATACACACAAACGTACAACTAAACAAATCAAAATAAAAACTAAAATAGAAGGAAGCAAAAGCTAACATACAAGTAGTAGTCACTGAATGAAATCCAGAACGAGATAACTTAGTGGCATAATCACAAACTAATTATGAAATTAGTGAGTGATGGACAAATGCAACTAAAGAAACTTAAAGATAAAAATAAAAAGTAATAGGGAAGAAATAGAAATTTAGTAATCCAATCTAAATGAGAAAACATTTTCCTGTAAGTTAAAGAGAAATTACTTTTTTTTTTTTTGGAATGCACACTTACACTATTTGAAGAGATCATCATGTCAATGCAAAGTTTGATACGATGTTAAATGCCTATCTTACCAACTACTTAATTTAACTTTCTTAAATAGATCAGAAAATAATAGAGGTTCCCACATATTCTAAGTTGATTTCTACAGCACACACACACAACACAGGTGCATTTGCTGAGGTGAGAGAGAGAGAGAGAGAAACGAATACAAGAAAAGCATTTTAAATAGAAATTTTGCCTATACATTCTCATAGATATCCTAAATTGAGAAAACATGTAAGTTGACGAAATTTATGAGGTGCCTACAGGAAAACTATAAGGAACTTATAATATGTATAAAACACACCCTATTCAAATGTTGTGAAAGGCAGGGAAGAAAGAAATGCAATTTATTATTGCCTGAAAATGTGAACGGGAGACAACTAGAGCAACTGAAAACATATCCTGCTGGATCTAATTCAAAATTTTACCCCCTCAATAATACATATATGGATGTACAAAAGCATACAGTCATCTCTAGAGATACGTATATAGAATAACAAAATTTTAAAACTATAACTATCATGAGAGTATCTTTCTGGACTATCGCATATTTTGGGGAAAAACTTGCAACCCGCATGTTGTAAACATGTCAGCAATCAGATAAAAGGCATGAAGATCACAATTTCCAAGTATGAAGCAAAACCTGCAAAAGAATGACACAGTGCTCTGGCAACCCAATGTTTTTGAAAGGCACTGAAAACCATCCATTCCAAACAAATTCACCATCGGGATTTTGCAAGGGCATTCGGCTAGGAAAAGGTCGAGTGATGTCTCTACTCTCACAAAAGTAGTGCTTCCCATCAATGTCAAGCTCAGTCAATTCTTGCACATTTTTTAATTCTCCTTTGCCTAGGGCTTTAGGATTTTGTAGGGCTATTTTGATCCATTGGCTCTCAGTGACAGTATATACACACCCTCCACCAGGCAAATCTTGGATGCTGGCAATTATCTTGGTTGCAACAAGAAGCAAACCAAAGCTTCCCATGGTGGCATAACCCAGTATGGCCCTGGCATAAACTGTATTTTTACACGGCCATAGTGATCCATTTGTGACATAATCTATAGCTTCCTTTTCAGATGTAAAAACATCAAAACCTAGCCTTCCATTGTAGCGAAGTGCACCAGTTCTTGGATCAACACAAATCACCTGAGTGTCAGTTCTGGCAGACAAACTGGCAATAATATATACTTCACCAGTATCCAACGTAAGAATAGCAACTGATGTGTCCCTTAAGCCACCAACTGGAAGACATAAAAGAAGTTAGGGCTTAAAGAAATAAAATAAATAAATAAATAGAGTATAACATAGGTATCAATTTAAAAATAGCAAAATCAAGGCATGGACTAAGCACATAGTTTTTGCCAGTAACATCAGTCATATACATGATTAGATAGCATGGATGCCAAAAATATATTTCTTTCATTTTTTTAGGTGTTACTTAGTAAGGGGTAAGATAATTACTCCAAATATATTTCATCTCAATATTTATCATGCAGAAATTTAATAAACTAGTTCAGGAAAGAAAGTGATAGTAGGGGGGGAGGTCCCAACACAAAGAGAATTAGATTGGAGCTGTGAACCGCAGAATCCTATTCACAACATGAGCTTGTCTTCCTCGTCCACTACATTACTAAGTAATCAAAATTCAATCAAATAAGATGTACTTGAGCACATCAACCGGAACAGAAGTAGCTACAAGCTTCAATAGAAGCGTGTACTTAATCATATTTTCGGAATTTTAGAAGAAATGGAGCTCTCTTTAAGCATATAATAGCTAAATAAAGCAGTCTTCGTATGTAGATGATCACATAGAAAAAGGCAGAGGACCCACTCCATTAAGACCAATCCAACTTCTAAACTAAAGAGGCATTTCAGTGCAAAGCAGGCAATTACTAATATGCACCTCCTCCCCTATTCCCTATCCTCAAAGTCCTAAGAGATATTAAGATACAAGTACATATATCCAACAACTCATTACAAATCAAAGGGCTCACCTGGTGATTCCATGCGCCCACACTCAACAGATTAGTATCTATAAAAAGCCTTGAGCTTCACTACCCTGATGGAGAGAACCAATAATCTGTATAGCATGGAGAAATAAAACAATAGGGACCGTAAATAACCCAAAGGAATACACTGTGAAATTAAATTAGCAGTAGAGAGTGGCTTAAGAAATGCTCTCGTGTAAATTAGTTATGAGGAAACGCCAACAAGAAAAGACAGGTTTTCTACAAGCATCATGACTATTCTTATGACTGTAACTCCTACAGAAGCAAAACTCAAAAAGGGGAAGGAAGTGTATAGCATGGACACAGCAACAATGCACAAACAGAATCCAACAGATGAAATACAATCAGGTGCACTCAACTACGATACTGATAAATAAACTAAGTACTCTTGTCAGATAAATTCAAACTATCTTCCTTCAAACATTTCCTTCTCAAAACACAAACAAAACAAAAAATTATGGCAATTTGATACTCTAAAATGACAGAGCCATTTCCCACACCTGTGTGGAAAAACTTTACAATTCCAGGAATCAACAGCAAGACAAGTTGCTCTGCTTTTGTGAGTTTTCATTTACGTTGATGAAATTCTAGAAGACCTTAAAGATGCAACAGAATAGAAAAAAAAATTTAGTTAAGTAAGCAAATGTTACAAAGAAAACGCAGTTATTTTGGTAGTCAATGGAAGAATATCAAGTACTGCAGGAAATGTGATAGAGGAAGAAATAAAGCGGTTTGCAAGGGAGAACAAAGTAGAGAAAGAGAGGAGTGAGAAATACTGCCTAGACAAAATAGATCCTTAAACGCAAAATGTCCATCAAACAAAATCCAAAACAGTATTCTGCAGCCACTAAAGAACCCACTATGCATGAGGAGTTGCATGGTATTGAATCTATAGATACTCATGAGGATGGCCAAGATTGTGTACCTCAAGATTATTTCAGGGAATATATTTCAAAAAGATATAAAGTTAAATACTTAGCATTCTTTCCCTTCTAAATTGTTGTTTCGCAAGTTCTACATATGGTGCATTGTACATAGGCAAAATATTTCTTTAGGTAATTTTGTTCTCCATCAAGTGATTAACGAAATGGCGTTGAAACAATCCCACAAACCTAGCAGAAATTTTCGTGACAAAAAAGACCATGATCCTACCAAATAATGTAAAGCTAAGCTAACAAATTTGGAGCATCAAAATCTCCTCATCTCTAAGGCCAGCTGCTGGATTATCATATGCAATTACCATTTTTTTTCATGATACAAGATCACTGCAAATCTTACCACAGCTACGGTTCTAAAGAACCGAACCAAAGGTACTAAATACATAAATTTAAAATAATAATCGTTATAATAAAAAAAAGCATCGAAACAATTCGTATTTCTTTCAAGTTTCAACAAACTAGGGCATGCATTGTGAATGAAATTGTCAGAGAAATTGAAGAAGAAGTACATTTGGGATGTGATCAGAGAAACAGCTCATAGATATGACATGATATTGAATTTACATTAACGAAATTAGTATGCGTCTACGTATGAATGTATGGGTACGTAAATGCGAGAGAGAGCTGACCGGAAAAAAAATGGCGGGAGAGAACATCCGACGCGGGAGATAGAAGAATTAATGTTGACGATCAAATTGAATGGCAACGCAACACCAGTCCGGCACGGGAAGGGAGAGATGGGCGCTTTAATCCTCTGCGGCCCAACTCAATATGTTGAAAGGAAGAGGACCAATGGAATTGAACCACCTCAGCCCTCTTCCATATATATTTGGACAAACGTCCAAAAGGGTACAATAGTAATGAAATCTTAAGGATACAATAGTAATTTCAAAGTATTATGCTAGCAAATTTAAAAGAATGGACTCAATTGGAATGATTTTTTTGACATCTTTGAATTAAAACGGACCCCTATATCATACTTTGAATTGAAATGAAATAATTTAATGTTCAGGAGTTAAGAACAATATATTTTAATACATTGTACTTTTTGGACCTTTATTATATTTTTTTTAGGAAAATGTTATTTGTCTCAAATTCTGTACAAAATTTTGGGTACAAAATAATACGAGGTCTAGGTGGTAAACACTATTTTTTTTTATGGCTCAATATTAAATTTAAACAAATAATAACCCAACACATATGATACCACTACCCTTCCATGAATTTTCGGCGCGAAACACCCGATTTATAACACATAACTCATCATCAATATATTTGATGTGACATATCCATGACAAGTCATTTTGTAGATATAGCATTACTTATTGACCCTACTTTGTTGTCTATCTAATTAGGCCAAGGTTATTTCTTTGTACAATGGAAATAAGGCTTAAATTATGGAGCAGTTTGATCTTTGTTGGGGACTGGGTGGCGTTGTGGAAGGTTAATGTTCAGCCAAAGGTGAAACATGCATCTTGCATGGCGTTAACTGTATGTCGAACAACTTGGCGATGAAGAAGAGGCCTCGATGGTGAAAAGTTGAGGTCGATGAGCTCTGCCCGAGGTGTGGTCAGAGGGTGGAGTCAAGCTGCCATGTTTTTCTCTCTTGCCCATTTGCGGTGGCTTGCTGGGAGGGGTCGGGCTTGAATTTGGTTCTCTCCGAGCAGTCATCGATCGGCGACAGACTGATTTTTGATGTTGCGAGCTTTAGATGACGGTGAGAGGTTGCATGGGTCGAGGTTGGGCAAGCTTTGAAAATGGCCTGTTCGGTATGGGACCGCAGGAAGGAGGCTAAGGGGGTGGATGGTCAAGTAGCTCCTATGGCTGGAGGTTTAGGTGTTGAGGCTGGAGTTGGTGTCGGCCTCCCCGTGGCCGACTAAAATTGAATGTTGATGATGCCATTTTCGAATCAGCTGGTAGAGTAAGGGTGGGATGTGTTGTCCGGGATGTTGGGGTGGCGGTCAATTTTCTTGGTCGGGTCGCGCCCAAGTCTGCGAGGTTGAGGCCAGGGCC
The DNA here is from genome assembly GCA_036897665.1 of Pelargonium citronellum. Lineage (NCBI taxonomy): Eukaryota > Viridiplantae > Streptophyta > Magnoliopsida > Geraniales > Geraniaceae > Pelargonium > Pelargonium citronellum. The sequence goes on from JAYMSZ010001560.1 coordinate 13,944, forward strand.
ATCCGTTATGCTTTGGAATGGCTGGTTTGGAAGGGCTGACTGGAGGTGCGG
>JAYMSZ010001561.1:0-13991 GCA_036897665.1 Pelargonium citronellum
TGGATATGTCCGAAACAACAATTAGATCACACGTGAAAAGTTTCAACTCCATCGGACGTGAATCGGTCCAAATCTAGGCCAAATTCAATCGACGGTTCATGTCGTTTTTTCATAAATCGAAGGCCTAAACGATCTCGAAACTACCCCGTTTTTGGCGCGCAGACATAAAATATGATTCTCTACACTTTTTGTTTCTCGGACAATTTCCAATTCAAAACCCAAAGCATTAGTTAAAGTTTCAACCATACTTACTAATACTTTGTAACTTTTTGTAAAGTCCTAGTGCACATTGTGTACCCGATGCTTTGACTCGTAATTTTCCAATTATGCTCCGTTGGATATTTCAGCACCATCAAATAGATCATATGTGCAAAATCAACTCCATCTGCTGAGAATCGGCTCAAATCAAACCTAATTTACATCAACGGTCCACGTCGTTTTTCTCTCAATCGAAGGCTTAAACGGTGTCAAAACGACCCCAAATTTTTTTTACACTCATATAATCAAATTCTCTATACTTTTTGTTTCTCGGACAATTTCCAATTCAAAATCCAAATCATTCAATTTACAATTCATTTTCTATATATTTATAAGGTGGACTAAAATTTATTCAAATTTTTAAATAAACCACCAAATCCAAAACCCCACCTTTTTGGGCTTAGACCCCAAATTTTCCCTCCCAAAATTTTGAGATGCCAAACTTGCCCTCTACAGCTGTCCAAAACGACACCGTTTTGGACATTTTATGGGGGACGATCACACCCAAATTAGGGCTTCAATATGATTCCTCTTCACTTCTGTCTCTCTTCTTTCTCTCTCTTCACTGACTCTCTCTCGAATCTCTCCTTTCCTCCACCAAATTCTCCTCCATGGTCTCCAAGCTCTCCATCCTCACCGGCGACGCCGACATCACTTTCAAGTACCAGCTCCCTTGCGAGGACCTCGATGCCCTCATATCCGTCACCAACGACCGATGACATGCCTCCTCTACCGTTCCTCTCTATTCGGCCATGTCTCTGCGAAGGCGCACCTTGCTCAAGGTCATCGTTCTCGGCACAAGACCCTCTCTGAGCCTGCTAAATGGTATTTTCTTTTTTCAATTTTTTGGCTCGGGATAGGGCTAGGCACGGCCGAATATTGCAGTCTACGGGCGGTGTGGTCGACTTCTCCGTCGAAGGCACCTTCGATCCATTCATCGTTGGGTAATTCTATTTGTGCTCGCTCTTGTTTGGACGATCTTGTCCTCAAGATGTTTTTTTTTGTTTTTTTTTTAAATTTATTTTTTATGCACAGTTTGATTTAATTTTGGACATTTTAGTAAATTTTCCTTTTGTTTCTGTTTGGTTGCTGAGGAAATTAGCTAGGATTGAGGTAGTTGTTGCAATTATCTGATCTGTTATGTTGAATTTGGTTAAACCGAGCTGGTGAGGTGTAGCAGGTTCTGTTTTGTGCTCAAATTTGTGTGTTCTGTTTTTTTTGCTGAGAATGTTGAGGAGCTTGGATTGATCTTGAAATCTTGGAGTTATGTGTTTGTTTTGTATGGAAATGTAGAGTATGAGTTGATTTGAGCTAGACATTGGAGTTTTTGTAGTTTTGTAGATAGTGTTTCGTTGTTAGGGAGTATACCTATTTTGGTTGGAAATGCAAATTCTCTTGTTAGTAATGTGGAGGTGTTGCATTGTGGTTTTAAATCCTACTTCTGATTTGAAATCAGGTTGGTGAGGTTGGTTCTTGGAACTGTTATTCAATTTGAAATTCAGTCTAATTGGAGCTTGAGATTGGGCATCTCATAATATCTCCTGTAGTTTGTTTTTGTTTGCTAATATTGAGAGAATTTGATATTTGGAATTGTTATAAAACCTTATTTTTAGTTTTTATCATATTATTTGAATATCTGCATGATTTTTTGTTCTTTGCTTGCATATTAGTTTAAACTTTAAATTCTTTTGGACGGGTTGTAGGTCTTGTTTATTTGGACCATGCTGGAGCAACTTTATACTCTGAGTTGCAGATGGAAGCTATCTTTAAGGATCTTAGTACAAGTGTTTATGGGAACCCACGTATCCTGTCATTCAAATAATGTTTTTGTTTTTACTATGCACTAAATTTGCTAACTTAGATTGTCAGCAGGAAAATGTACTGTTAAAACAAGTGATTCAGTTGGCATACATGTGTCCTTATAAATGAGATTCACCATGCCAAACCCATGTGTAAGGACTTGTATGCTATTATGTCTGTTGTGTTATATGGTTTCTGTGGGAGGCATGTTAGTTTTCTTTCATTTTCATGATTGTAAATTATCAAGTTGGTCCTAAGCTGAAACTTAGATAGCCTTAGTGATTCCAGTGTGATCATGAGTGACTTTTTGAGAGAAGCTCGCGAACAGGTACTGTCTGTTGTCTTTTATGTCTTCAATTCTACTTGTTCATTTTCTTTTATGAAATCTCCGTTGATTATTGCAAAGAGAAACAAACAGCTCATATATCTCTTTGTTCTTTTAAAAGTATGCATAAATTCATATATTGGTTACATGCTCTTTGTGTGAACATTCTTGATTTGCACACAGGTCCTTGACTACTGCAATGCACCCCTAAAAGACTATAAATGCATATTCACTTCTGGGGCAACAGCAGCACTGAAGCTGGTTGCAGAGGCCTTCCCATGGAGCCATGAGAGCAGTTTTATGTACACGATGGAAAATCACAATAGTGTTCTTGGGATAAGAGAGTATCCTACCTCTGTATCTTCTTTCAATTTTTGCTTACTATACTCAAATTAAGTATATGATTCTGATGATAAGTTAGATTGTTTGATTTTGGAACAATTTTTGCAAAGATGCTATTACTTCATAGGTCTAGTATAGGATTCTAATCCTCATAATACACATGCTGTAATAATATTTTCATTTAATTTGTGTTTGATTCTTGTTTGAAGCCATGGGTTGGGGAGCCTACTTATCCCAGTTCTAAAGATTCATTTTCGCGGTACCTGGGCCTTCTCTTGGATGCTGTCTTTGTACAAATGTTTGCCATCTAACTGTTATGCAGTAAGAAAAGGAAACTCTGTCTATCCTTAGAGGCAACATTCCAATTTCAAAGCATATAGATCTGAGTAATAATCTATAGATCCATTGGCTTTGTTTCTCTTTAGTGATATGATCTTAAGCATGGAGCTGCACCCTTTCATTTCTTGGCCATTTTTCCTTAATAGCTATCAGATATGCTCTTAGTCAAGGAGCTGCAGCCTTTGCTATAGATATTGAAGAAACTATGAATCATACTGGGATTTCTAGAGGCACCGCGGCTTCTATAAAGGTATCACGGCATCCAATACAGCGGAGAAACAAAGCTGCATTTCGTGAACAAGAGCATAAAGGTAACTCTTATGTTAATGATTAAGTCATCAATGATTTGGAGCAGTGAGATATAGTTTTTATTTGAAAAATGTTGGGATGGTTTGAGTATGACTACATAGAAAATATGTCTGAAAGTCATAAAAGACTTTTTCTGAATGTGAATATATTGTATCAATCAAATTGAAGGTCCTTGGTGAACATATACAATGGTCACATGGTTTACTACATCCGGTTAAGATCTCCTGACCTCTCCTCACATGGTCCAACGACTGTCTTGTGACTTGTGCAATCTAAGAGTGCCTTTGCCATAGAACTAGGTTTGCTGATATGGTTCTGTTATGCTCTGCTTCCTATTAGTGACCTATAGACTTGCACTGTTCCATGTTCAGCATTAATACTGAAGGATTTAGGCGGGAATATATTTCACATATGAACCAGCTAAAAAAAGAATCTTATGTGATAAATTGCTTCAGTAAATTGTGATTGATTATTCAGGAATGAAATTATGGGGTTGATCCCAACTACTATTTCAGGTGATGCTTATAACTTATTTGCCTTCCCCTCGGAATGCAATTTCTCGGGTCAGAGATTTAGCCCAGGCTTGGTGAAGATTATCAAGGGAGACTCTGAAAGAATTTTGGAAGGATCTGCTCTTTCCAGGTATGCAAGTCATATCAAATTGTTATATAAATTTCAATATTTGGCCTACTACCATTTATGTTGAGGCCTGACCTGAACGATGCATCTTTGAAGCCTCTCCCAAATATTTATGTTGTAATCAGGGGTCGCTGGATGGTTTTGATTGATGCTGCAAAAGGATGTGCAACAGAACCACCAGATTTATCAAAGTATCCTGCTGATTTTGTTGTTCTCTCATTCTATAAGGTCTATTGTGAAACTTTTGGATTGCTTCAAATATAGACTTCATCTAAATATTAAAGTTCATCCTATATTTTGTTTGTTTAGATATTTGGTTATCCAACTGGACTTGGTGCTCTCATAATCCAAAACGGTAAGCAATCTATAAGATATCTATTTTTTTTCACACAGTGATGATATTGTTAGGAATTCACTCCAAACTTCTTTGAACCAGAGATATATTCTTCACGTTTAATAGATTTCTGTTTCTTTCTAATAAGTGGTTTTATTCTTTTCTTATTGAGACATAAGTATATGTTTACAAATTATGATGTAGCATTGTAGGTTGTCACTCTATTGAAGTATGTTCTTGATAAACATATAAGGTGGCACCTTAGTAGATTGTCAAAATGTTGAGGTCATGGAAACTAAAGTCTCATTGACCATACAATTAAAGAACTTATATGTGTAAAGAACTTTCCCTTATCTCAAGACGAATTCACACTATTGATCACCAAATTGCATGCTACGCCTTGAGGTTTGTAGTCTTACAATTACTGATCAGAATTTATATATTTGTGCTTCACTTACATATAGGTTGAAAAGTGAGTGGGTAAATAGGCAAAAATAGTTACTCCATCCTTGAAAGAGTATCAAACATCAATTCTACTGCCTAATGCAATCCCCTAAAGAAATATATCAGTCTGAAGATTCATTATTAAAATCTCTGTGACCTTCTATCTTCCCTTTTTTTTTTATACCTTATCAAGATCATCTTCTGCTGAAGATTGAAAGTTATGAGTCATTTGATTTATTGAATTGAAATACCTTTTCTGTAGGATGAATTGATATTTGAGGTAGCAAAATATTTTGCTAATTTTTGTCTTTTCTGATTGAACAGATGCTGCTAAGTTACTGAAGAAGACCTACTTTAGTGGGGGTTAGTGCTTCAATACCTAATATCAAATTGCAATAAATGTTAATACAATAATTATATTAGTGTAAAAAGTTAATATAGTTATTATCTTGGTTTGCTTTATGAACATCCAGGCACTGTCGCAGCCTCAATTGCTGACATTGACTTTGTTAAAAGAAGAGAGGGCATTGAAGAGTTATTTGAGGATGGCACTGCTTCATTCCTGAGTATAGCATCTATTCACCATGGGTTCAAGATAATCAATTCCCTTACTATATCCGCAATATCACGGTAGCTAAGTTTATTTGCATCAAGATTTAGAAATAGATAGTTCCTCTCATATAGTAGCGACCACACTTAATATATCTATTTGACTTTCTCCCGCATATCTACCTATGTTTAATTACATCTATATAATTATGGACTAAAAGGGGATTATAGCAACCATGATGGCAGCTAGTGATAAAAAGAACTATAACATATTTGTCATCAAATGTTATGAACACAGATTCACTACATTCCTTTCTTCAATTGCTTAAACAAACATAGGCTATCATGCCATATTTTAACATTTGCCCGAACTTGTTATCTTCTAGGCATACGTCATCTCTAGCCATGTATCTGAGAAGGATGCTTTTGGCCTTAAGGCATGAAAATGGAGCTAATGTTTGCACCTTGTATGGAAACAAGAATTCGGAGGTTGGTTCTATTATTGAAGTAAAGGATGAGCATACTCCTGATATTGCTTCAACATTAAGTGAATGTTAACGGAATGTTTGTTTGCTATTACAATTGACTAAAGTAGATAATATATAAGTGCATGCATAATTGTTCAGAGTACTGAATAAATTGTTTTCGTTTCTCAAAATTGTTTATGGGACTCCTGATGTAAATAAGCATAACTTTCCCTTTGCATTGAGAAATGTGGAAAGTTTTCACAAAATTCAAGAATCATTGAGTGTTTCGACAGATTTAGACATTTTTTGCCTAATTGTTCCCATTTTGTCTGTATGATTTTCAAAGGATGCATTGATTTTTTTATTGATGCTATATGCAAATGCATATTCTCTTCCTAGATAATCTCTTCAAAGGTCTTCTGAATTGCTGACATGTGTTCACAAATTCTTCTTTTAGGAATCGGGTCCAATAATCTCATTCAATTTGAAGAGGCCTGATGGCTCTTGGTTTGGATACCGTGAGGTGGAAAAATTGGCCTCTTTATCTGGAATTCAGTTACGGGTAAATTTTGCAATGTGCTTGTCACTGATTAGTTCACATTTATTGTTTGATAATCCAATTCTAAATCTTATTAAACTTGTTGCTTCATTATTTTTAAACTGATTTCTATTTCTTATTTCTTTGTATTTTGTTCCTGACTTCAAAATGTTGATTTTAGTTCTTATAGCATTTGGAGTTGCAAGATGCAGTACAATCATTTAAGTGGCATGTTATTGATTATCAGCTGACTATCTTTTTCTCTTTTTTGCCTTCTGTTTCCATGTAGACAGGATGCTTTTGTAATCCAGGTGCATGTGCAAAATATCTTGGATTGTCTCACTCTGATCTTCTTTCCAACATTGAGGTATGCAATTGTTGATTTCAGTACATCAATTTGTTAAAGCAAATGCATGCATTGATTCAACATGTTTTATTGGAATTCAAGCATTGAGAAGATTTTTTACTGTGGTATTTCTATCAGGCTGGGCATGTATGTTGGGATGATTTTGACATAATACAGGGAAAACCTACTGGTGCAGTCAGAGTATCCTTTGGTTACATGTCAACTTATGAAGATGCCAAGGTAGGTGTTCAGCCATCTTGTAAATTGTAGTCAAATGTACAGAGTTGATTTCAGTCAGTTCAGGGCTGACAATCTATTATAAGTAGGCTGGTCGGTTATTTTAGATTTTAGTATATATAGTGGTTGCACCTGCCATGAGTTGTTAAAATTAGAGTATAAAATTAAAATGAGGGCATGAGGCCGTTCAACTATTAGCTTAAGCTTTTAGTTGAGTTGGTTCTCTAACAATTAAGAAGTATGTTTTTTCCTTCCTGTTTCATGGGAAAGAAAGATACATTTTTCATCAGTCTAATATCAGGTTCTCCTTTACTTTTGATACAGAGGTTCATTGATTTTGTAACAAGGTCCTTCGTATCAGATACTTCTGGATTGGAATCAAGATCCATCCTCTTCTCAGGTGATGATTATTTTTTGTCTGGTGTTTCATTTTCTGTTACAAATAAAATGATTTCTTCTCCTCTTTCACTCTAGACTTATTGCGTCTTTTACTGAATTGCAGGTACTATTAGAAGCCCAGATTCAGGATTTCATCTAAAGTCTATTACTGTCTATCCAATAAAATCATGCGCAGGATTCAGCGTAGAAAGTTGGCCATTAAGTAGCACAGGTAATCATTATTTTGTCATTATCTTTTATATTGTCATTTGGTAATCTTAGAATAATACTAGGTTTAGACAACCAGCGTTTAATGACTATCTCAAATTGGAGGAACAATATGAAAGCCATTGAGATGTTGTGGAATTAGGCCTTGTAGCCTCTCTCTCTCTCTCTCTCTCTCTCTCTCTTTTTCCTTCTTTTTTGTTGTAGACTCTAAATTTTGATGCTACCCAGTATTTGATATAGAAAACACAATAACTCGATCTCAAGCCAAAGCTGTTCCAATACTAACTGTTACTAGATATTGTAGCTACAGATTCTGCTTATGATTTCTTCTAATGTAGATTGAAAGTGAACTAGGTAAGCTTGGAGTTTATTTAAATATTTGTGATGCATAATGTATAGGTTTTTCCTTTTCATGTTCAAAAGAAATTATGCACTATTTATAGTTATTTTGAACTGTCATGATTCTTTTGCCTTGAATTTTGAGCAGGTTTGCAACATGATCGAGAATGGCTTGTCAAAAGCCTAACTGGAGAAATTCTTACACAGAAGAAGGTAACCTATTGGTGTATTCTTGAGTTGTCAATACACATTCACATGTGATGCTATTTATGTAAATAGGATTCTTTTTTTTTTCGTAATTATTGTTTTCATATATGTTTCGACTTGACATTGTGTGGGAAAAAAATCTGTACCATGCTTGTTTGAATTGCTTGTGTTGGAAAAAAAAAACAAAGAGAAAATTACTTCAGCTGTAGAGAACTAAATCTAACAGTAGTGTTTCCCTATTGATGTAGCTTGAGTTTAGTGTACCCTTACATTATGCTTTCTTTATAATGTAAAGTACCTTGTATGAGTTTAAATTTTATTTCTATCAATTTAAATGTTTCGAGCACTATGTTTTGTTGTACTTGGTTGGTGAATCTCATTTAAAAAAAAAAAAAAGAATCTCATTTTTGTTGTCTGTTTAGCTAGTAGCTACGTTGACATACATTTTTTTATTCATCTAATTTTTGGTTTATAGGTTCCGGAGATGTGCCTTATCAGTACGTACATTGACCTGAATCAAGGACTATTGTTTGTTGAGTCACCACGTTGCAAAGTGAAACTGCAGATCAACCTCAAGTCTAACTCATACCATATTGGGAGAGAAAAAATGGATATTCATTCCCGAAGGTGTGATATTATTTATGCATTTTTTATTCTTTATTTTGTGAATGCTTAGTAGTTATTTTCCTTAACAGTAAATGTATTTTCATATGATTTGGAATAATGTGGAAGACATGTTATGGCTACTGAAACCACATTGTTGAATAGTAAGTTGGTCTTGTAAACTGATACTAAACTGAAAATTCTGCATATCCATTACAATTCTAAGCTGAATGTTTCATGCATTAAGGTAGCGTTTGGATTAGAACTTTTTGTTCAGGAATGGGAGTTAAGAATCAGAATGGGAATGAGATTCTCATTATTCATGTTTGGATTAGGATCTTTTGGTCATTAACTCCCATTCTTGATCCCCATTCCCAATCCAAAAAATTAAACCAAACACTACCTTGGATGATAAAAGATGCCATTAATCAAGACCCTAAATGGGGTATGGTTAAGTTTTTTCAAAATACTTGTATTCATAATACAGTGTGATAATGGAAATGGCTCAAATAAGACTTAAATTTTATAATGAGTTTAGCATAAGAAAGATAGGTTTACAATTTTTTTCCGCCAAACATTTTGGTCTCAAAGTTTTATGCAATAGGTCTGTATAATATTAAGTTTCTTTACCATATTAAGGATAACAATTATACTGTTAGTCTGAAGGTTTCTATTTAATGCTTGTTCGTGGATTAGATATGAAGTCCTTGGTTATGGGAATGAAGTCAGTAATTGGTTTAGCAACGCTGTGGGTCGTCCTTGCATTTTATTGCGATGCTCTGGTTCCAATAATCGCTGCAGCTTGAACAAGTCCAATAGTGTGGGCATGTGCAGAGATGTGGAGAGCAAAATGAACTTTAGCAATGAAGCTCAGTTCTTACTGATATCTGAGGAGAGCGTGTCTGACCTTAACAACCGATTGAACTCAAGTAGGTTCTTTCTTGTATCTTTCAATTTAAGATAATGCTTGCACTTCTAGAGATAAAACAGTCAATCTTAAAATTTGTTTAAGAATCTGGAGTTTGATTACTTTTGATATGGAACAGTCAATCTTTTTGTGAAAGCAAGATATCAAAGTGTCTCTTACCCTTGCTGTCTCGTTGACATATCTCTTTCCAGAAAATGTGCATTATTGCAAAGGAACGAGCTTATGTTGTCTATGTAAAATAGTCTTTTGATCTCATAACACATTCTTCTAGCAAATTACATCCAAAATGTGTAGCCATTTCAAATCCATCAGTTCTGCTGTCACTGCTTTATCGGTGTTAATTTTCAAGTTTTTCACAACTTCATAATTTATTATTGCAGAATCATTAGAAGGTTCCCGTGAAGTTCCACTTCAAATCAATCCATTGAGATTCCGGCCCAATCTTGTCGTATCTGGAGGTGGACCATACGCTGAAGATGGATGGAGAAATCTTAAAGTCGGGAATAATCACTTTCAGGTATCTGAAGTACCTTTATTACCTAAGCACATTATATAGAACTATAGAAATTGTAATAGCTTATAGCTCCATTCATATGCTTGAATGTGAGATGTTATATCTTTAGCTCATTTCTAGTATTACTTGCAGATTTAAATATTGGGCTTTCCAAACTTAAGTCACACACTCCCTCTTGCTCATGCGGGCTAGTCTTTTTACTTTCCTTTGTGAGAATAGTTGTCATGAGTTCTATATTTGCTTATTTTCTTAGGGCTTCCTTTTATCGTATACGTCATGTATTCCTTGAGTTTTTCTTCGTTAATATTTTCTACGAAAAATCTCTTATTTCTATCTCGTTATTGACACACCTTTTTACGCTTCTCCAGTCTTTGGGTGGATGCAATCGTTGTCAAATGATCAATTTTTCCCATCAAGCCGGGCAAGTATCGAAAACAAGTGAACCTTTAGCTACTTTAGCGTCTTACAGGAGAGCGAAGGTAGTTCAAACTAGCCTTCTTTCAAATATTCTGATTTTTGGATTGATTTTTACTTTTGCTGCACTAAACTGAACTTTTCCCCGAAGCAGGGGAAGATATTGTTCGGGATACTGCTGAGATATGAAATTGACCCTAAAGTGGAGCCGGGATCAGAGCCTTGGCTCCAAGTGGGACAAGAAGTAAAACCGGATGCAGACTAGGCCGTCGAGCGTATAATAGCATATTTATGACGTCTGACAGATGATTTTTCGCGTGCCTTACAAATAGATAAATGAGGTGCCAGGAACCGGAAAGATTGGATACACATTACACAAATATGGGCACACTAAGAAGCGACTCGAAGAATAAAGAAAATTCCACTAATCGAACACTCGCATATATTTTTCTTGAGATATCTGTAATAAAATGTACTCTATATGTTTGTGTATAACAAAAGAAAGCTTCGCATTGAACAAATTGTTATGTAATATTGAGTTTCAAGATTGAGAATAAAATTAAGAGACATTGCATTTACTTTGAAACATGAGTTTTCAAGGATATTATAAAGTCGGTGCCACCGTGATTAGTGAATTCGGGTTTGATACTCGTTCAATGGTATTGATACTCGTTCGGGTAGATGCTAGCAGAGAATGGTAGCCGAGCAAAGAGTTATAATTGAGAGCGAAAAATGTTACATTTTGGTCCTTAAACAACTGTTTCTATATATTTTAATTTGATCATGAACTATTCATATTATTCATTTATATTTTCAGCAAACCATACAGGCAACTAATCCAACTTATTAGACTTTAGATGGGAATGACTTGATTCCACGTTTGCAAAACCCTATAAGATGTGATTTAGTGGACCATAAATAAAACTATATAAATAATGACACTATATGTTTGAGCTAAGCAACTTGTTAAATTATATCTTCAATTAGATGTTATAATTTTATTAGTGGATTAACATAAGCTAAAGTTGGAAATTTAGACCAACATATTGGGCACGGGTCAAATAATTTTGAAATTCGATATTTAAATGTGTACACCGCATTGTGTAGTGATGATTTGGATTTGTGTCATGTATTTCAACCTATTAAAAAACCGGCTCTGGTTGAGCCATTTAACATAGTATTAAACTAGCAACACGACACGAACGCGACCTGCAACGATAAATTGCCACCTCTTTGCACATATTCAAGCCTTATTATTATTATTAGATTTGTTTGGAAGTAGATGCGACAATGGTCGCAAGTTTAAAACATGTTAGATAAATAAACTCTTATATTCTTGTTGATAGCTTTTTATCGACTCTTTCTACTCACTCTAAGTAAAAGGAAACGCTAATTCAACAAAAATAGTACAACAAAAACACATATATTTTGAATCCGACTCGTTTATACACACGGCACGCATTGTCAGATATAATTTGTATAGACAATAAACATATTGGGCTTTTGGGCCCATTGAAAGCCCAACCCAAAAGCAAAACCCTAGCTACACCAAACGCTACCTCAGCCGCATATACCCTCAAGCATCTTCTCTCAAACCCTTATATTTGTAGACTGACGCCTTGCACTTCATTTTCTCTCATCGCTAGCCGCACCTTCTCCTCCCTCTCAGGTTCGTTCTCTTCCTATATTTCTTCGATTCTTGATTGTTTTGTGCTTTAATCTGTCTGATTATAGTAGATCTGTTGATTTCACCGATTGAAACATCCTTTTCCAAAACTATTTCAGCTGCTTTTACCTACTGTTCTTCGTTTCTGCACCGTGAGCTTCTTTTGATCTGTTGATTTCATTTTTGTGGTGGTTTGTAGCATGTTGATGATGGAATTTATGTGAAAATCTGTTTGATTTGTGTTTAATCTGATCCGAGTTTAAGAATTGCTGCTCTGTATCTGTGCTTATCAGTTCCTTCTCGATTTGTTACTTTTGAAGATTCTACATGAACTGATGTATTATTTTCTGCTTGCTTCGTATAATAATCAGATTTGTACTGGTCATATTGTTGTATCTTCAAATTTATCACACAAATATTGCGATATAGAAGTGTTATTCCTTTATTGACTTGGTTTTAGCGATGTTTACTGCTGTTTCTGGTTCGAAATTAGGTTTTTGTGTTTTTTATACTGTTGAATCTGAGTTTTTCTGTTACTTTTAGCTTAGAAAATATATGATAGTTTTAGTTCTTTGTTTGTATACTTTTCATGTTGTGATTTGTTTTAAATGTATGTTGTTTTCAACCTGTACTTAAAGTCCTTTACTCTAAATTTGTTTGTAACAACTGTTCAATAATTCATTGAATGGGATTTGTGAATCCACTATTTCATCTGCTCTTACCATTTTATCATTTTATTGGCAGCTCTTACTTCTTTTCTTGGAGGAAAACTTGTGGCTGTTAGTGACTATCAAGACTAGCAAAGATGGTAATAATATTTTTAGTTTGTTTAATAATTGTACTCAATTGCTTTTTTCTTCCACATATATTTGTTCCTCTACCTTTTTCTTACTGGACAATACTGCTTGAACTGTGCAGGTGAAGTTCACAGCTGAAGAGTTGAGAAGGATTATGGACTACAAGCACAATATTAGGAATATGTCTGTTATTGCTCATGTTGACCATGGTATGCTTTCTTGTGTGTTTTTTTTGCCTTTTATTGTTAATATGTGCATCTGAGATAAGACTTATACTCCGTTTCATTGGGATCTCACAAAGTTGCAATATGTTTTTTTTTTATCATCGTCTCTACCTCTCAAGATATCTCACTGTTTCCTTAACTTGTAAATTTTTATTTTCCGGAAGACCATCTTCTTTCTAGATACATGGAGGATGATCAAATGTTTGTGGTATTACTAAAATATGCATGGAGCAGCTGTTTTTCTTAACATATATTATAAGCATTGCTTGTTGATATTCTATTTAGTTAGTTGATCCAATTCCTAATCGTACGATTCTGTCATTGCAGGAAAATCAACTCTTACCGATTCACTTGTGGCTGCTGCTGGTATCATTGCCCAAGAAGTTGCTGGTGATGTCCGAATGACAGATACCCGTGCAGATGAGGCAGAGCGTGGTATCACAATTAAGTCTACTGGTATCTCCCTGTACTATGAAATGACCCCTGAGTCCCTAGCTAGCTACAAGGGGGAACGAAATGGGAATGAGTACCTGATCAATCTCATTGATTCTCCTGGACACGTTGACTTTTCATCTGAAGTTACAGCTGCTCTTCGTATCACTGATGGTGCCCTTGTGGTGGTCGATTGTATTGAGGGTGTTTGCGTGCAAACAGAGACTGTGCTCCGTCAGGCTCTTGGAGAGAGGATCAGGCCTGTCTTGACTGTTAACAAGATGGACAGGTGCTTCCTCGAGCTCCAGGTTGATGGGGAGGAGGCGTACCAAAG
>JAYMSZ010001562.1:0-13988 GCA_036897665.1 Pelargonium citronellum
CCCCCCCCCTCCCGGGGGGCGCCTCCCAGTGGCCCCCGCCGCTCTGCTCAACCGCAACAAAATATATGATCAAAATTCAAATAGTAAAGTGAACATATTGCAGAGCAAATGTAATTAGTTTGCTTACTAGTACAGTTGATCCGCGAGCAGCGAGAGCTAGAATGTCTGCGCACGAGACTGTCCCGGGGCACGCTTCTTCCAACTTGGCTTTGATCTCGTCGATCACTTCAAATCCTCTGATGGAGTTCTGGTTCGGGAGCGCTCTCTTCTCGCTTGCTATTGTTGCAGTATCGTCCAGCAAAACCGATGCATCACATCCCTGTAATAAGATTATAATTAATATGAAAATTTTAGTTGTAAAAAACAGTTTTCATTTTCTCTTTTCAGTTTCCTGGAAACGGAGGAAATAGGCTCTACACAACTCGAATATATGTGGAATAGATATAAATATATAATGATATGTATGAACCTGCACAAAACAGTCATGGAAGTGAAGCCTAAGCAAAGAAGCAGCGATTCTTGACTCAGTTGCAATGGCCTTCTCCAAAACTGACATGACAATGTGATTGGCCTGAGGGCATGAAAAGTGGTAAAATTCCGGGAACAGACCAAAAAGCTCTTCTCCGCCAATTGGGCCGAAGTAAAAACCAGGGTGAGCTGCGCACAATGCAGCCAAGAGAAAAGCCAGAGCAGAGAAAGTTGAAGTGAGCTTCAAAGAAGAAGAAGAAGAAGCCATTGATGATTGGTGATGAGGAATATTGGTTTCTTGACCTTTGGTTATATATATATATATGTGGAGCTCAACCACTCTCATTTACCAAATCCTCTCAAAGAACCTTGTAATGGATAAAAATCACAAATTGACTGTGTCAACTTGTTGTCTTCACATGTGTTTTGGCAATGGAGCTAGTCATTATTTACCTGCTCCAAGAACAATTCTGGAGATCCGCATTGCAGTTGCTTGCATGTGTTATGTCATGAAAACTAGCTCTCTGTGTTCCAATTTCAATTTTCAACACTATGAGGAATGGTGATGATGGTCGTATCACAACAACATGCATGCTATAATCTATATATACCAAGTCTACTTTTTTTTTGCTATGTTTGGGTGATAATACCAAACCCTTTCAAAAGGAAAATTCCTCTGTAAAAACAAGCTATATAGAACAAAGCACGTTCTCTAAGTGTCAGCAATTTGACTTGAATATCATTTGTTATCCTCCTCACAAATCTCTAGTGTCCGTTGGGAAAAACTTTCGGCCCGTTGGATTAAGATTAATGTGGATGGTTCTACCGGCTCCAGATATATAGACACTAGTGTTGGCTCAGTTGGTAGAGATCATCGTGAAATTTGGCTTGCGGGTTCCTTGTGTAAGTTGGGATGTTGCTCTTCTTCGGAAGGTTTGAATCATTACTTGAGTTTAAATTCTTCAAATGTTAGTCTTGAGTCTGATTCAATTACGAGTTTTTATCAAAAGACCATGTAGATCTCGTATTTAAGCTACTTTAATAGTTAATGGATATTTGTAAAGATAAAATTGTGTTCGAAGGAAAAGTGAATCTTTGATTGGTGCCGAGAGAGGCGAATTTTGTGATTGACCATTTAGTCAGTTGATCGTATTAAATTTCAAATTTAGTTATTCTGTATTTGCGCCCGCATGTATAGGTTGCCTTAGTCTTTTGTAGCTCAATGCTATGGATCTTGTAATCTTTAAATTGGTTCCTCCTATTCTTGTTTTCTTTAAGCCTCTTTTTCATAATAAAGTTGTTCAATTCCTGAGGCTAGGAGGCTAATTATATAGTTTTGCTGAAGAGGTTAGTGGGTTTTTGGATTTGTTATTTTTTTTTCATATTCCAAGCAACCAGGCCAAGCCAGTAGTTTAAAAATGGGAGATTGAAAAGCATAAAAAGCTGAAATCCTATACCAAGCAGTCCTTTGGTAGGCTTTTGCTTCCATTCTGAATGGTAACCTGGGCTTCACTTGTCAACCAAGCCCAAATTCTAAATGGCTAACTTGGTTTTGACAATGAAGATCAACATGATCATGATATTGATATAATCAGTTCTGTGACTGTGAGATCTCTACCAAATTCAAGTACATTAATTACTAGAAGAACAAGATATTTGTCATTATTCTGAAAAAAGTATTCAGTTGCTAACTGTCTATTTCGTTTATGACACTTTGTCTCAAAATAAGTTTTCTATTTTTCATGATCTTTTCATTATAAAAATAAGTGGTTTGTTTATCATGAATTTCTAGTCCAAAAATATTGTGTTGGAGAGAGATTATTAGATTTTTTCTCCGGCCGCGCATGCAGCGACATTAGGATGCTTACTATTTACCATGTTATTCATGTTTATAAAGTATTAGTGATCGAGATCAAGATGAGGGTCACAACATCGGAATGTTTCCCATGTTAAAGGGGACCTAACACGTACCCAAAATAGACCTTATATCACCAACAAACAACCACACGACATATGAAAAGGATGGTGGTAAGTATAAATACCACCTCCTTAGTAAAAGGATGAGATCCTCACAGTTTACCAAATACTTTATCTTTATACTTTATTTCTCTAAAGTTTTTCTTAGTGAGATATGACTCAAGTTAATTCTCTTTGTTCAGATTTTTACTCTTACGTCCGAAACAATTTTCAAGAACACACACAGAACTCCGTCAACGGTGTTCTGCCATTGCGAATACCCCAAGAACATAAGAGTAAGAATCCAAGACTCCAACTTTACTCCCGAGGGCATGAGTCTCCAACTCCATCCCCGAACTCACAAACTTAAATTTTAAGACAACTACTCTAAGTCCCTAACACATAAATAAGACGACAACGAATCATAATGAATTTTTTTATCAAGTCAATAAAAGCTAATCAAGACTATAGATATCATTTGAGTTTTTGTTTTTCATGATAAAATAAGATGAGTAATTCCATACCATCCACGCCAATTCGTTATGAGAAACGGCATGGCCCGTCTACACATACTTGTTTGAAATTCTTGGTAGCACCAATAAAATATGGTTGGTCATTCACCTAATCTTATCAAAGGAACACAATATTATTCTCTGACGAAAATACAATAGAGATTCTATAATGCTACAAGCAATGTTTTACAGTATATGTATTTGCTATATTTTTTTCTTGACCAAGTCCGGATAAAATTATTATTTATTAACTGAATATTATAGAAAATCTAAAGAGAAATGTTATATGTACAAAATTTTGTACTAAAATACTTGTACAAAGTGATGTGTCAAACAATAAGAGATGACACGTCAATTAATTCATTAATGAGTTGGCTAAATCACAATTCGCCACGTGTATATCGTATCTTATAAACCGAGCGCTTCGCGCCAGAAATTCATGGGAGGGTGGTGGTATTATATATGTCAGGTTTTAAATTCGTTTAAACTTAATTTTAAAACATAAAATATGAAAAATAAATGTGCCACATAAACTGTCACATTACTTTATACACCAAATTTTTTATAAAATTTAGTATATTTAGCATTTTCTAAATCTGAATGACGGTCATTTCTATTTGTTGGGAGTATTACTTAATTTACTTTTAGAAAGTCCAGTTTTCTAGTTTTTGGTTTTATTTTTTTCAATAGAAAGGCTATTGGAATTTGGAAGAAGAGTTGTTGGCCTTATGACTCGCCGCCTAGCTTAAAAAGCATACATTTTTAGAACAATGTTTAAAATACCACACTTATTTTATGAGGCAACAAAATGATAAGTGTGTGATTCTTGGGTGGAAATAAAATACCACATTTATTTTATGATAAAATGTTTATTTATGATTAAGATATGAGTTAGGTATCAGAATTATTTTTGTTTTAACGAATAAAATGTTAAGTTATTTTGAACAAGTGTTCCGCTCTATCAACAAATACGTGTTAAATTGAATTTCATATTTTTTTTTCTCCACTCATTAATTGTTTCATACCAAATATAATTTTTACTTTTTATTTTGTTGATATCAAGATTTGAAACAAGGTGGTTTAGAAGAAAATGAAATTGCTTACAACACCAAATCCAAATCAAGCTCTTAAAGTTATGTCCCCTAAGAAATTGCTCAATGGTCAGAATACACGACTCCTTTCGAGAGGTCGTGGTTTCAACATTTTGAATTAACTGAGGTGGAGTTACTCTATTTCTCAAAACGAGTGTATGAGTATTAATAATTTAGTATATAAGAATATGAAAAATTGAGTGATGAATGAAAATCATAAAAAGAGGGAGGGACAAAAATGCAATGCATAGTGTTGCAGAAAAAGACAATAGTATAAAACCAAAAAAAGGCGGGGTGATGGGAACAGTTACATAACAAGATAGAAACTGAATCGAAGACTAAGGCTATGGCAATGGAATAGAAATAGAAAATGGAAATGGAAATGTGTGATGATGATGCCTCGTAGCTGTAGCTGTAGCTACACAACCTCTCTGCATCTGATTTCTGCAGTAGCGCGTGATGGTTCGCGTGGTCATCGATCGACAATCGCAACCCCCAAAACAGTCTGCGTCTTCGTCTTCTTCTCCAACTACCAGACGCTTTTCACTTTCACCTCTGCTAATTCACTGTTCAACTCATACACACACACACACTTACCTTTCATTTTTAGTATATATTATCATTGTTTTCAATTAGTTTTCTTTCATTTTGTTTATATTTTATTGTACAGATGCTTCCCCTCAATTTACACAAATAATAATATTTTTATGTATCACATTGAGGCTTGTTGGTCTACCAACTGGTGGTTAGGGCATGAATACAAGCATTTCAAGCAACAAAACAAATAATAAACCACCAACCAGCACTGTGGATTGTTGCTGCTGCTGATTCAAGAGCTTTCTAGCAAGATTAGGGTTTTGTTTTTGTCTCACGCGATCATAGTCATAAACCTGACTCATTAATCTCATTGGTTGCAGTTGTTGCTAGTGTTTACTTGATTATTTTATTCATCTGATTGTGGAATTATATATTACTTTATTTTTTTTGTTGTTGGAGTGGTGTCAATGTTCCAATCATATTGAGAGGGTTTGGCTCTGTTTCTGGGTGTATATCTCTTGGGATTGGGTCTGTCTCCATTTTGGTAGAATATTTTTTTTAAAGCTCCCTCAAATTATTGCACCCCACACCCATCATTTCCTTTGGGGATTTCAGTTTCAGGTAATTCTTTTCACTTTTTTCTCCTTTCTCCTTTTTTTTTACTCTCCCTCTCTTTTCTGATTGTGTATATGAGTTCTTATGATGATTATCTGGTGTACTTGGGGTGGGCTTTTTGGTTTTCCAATTATTTGTTTGTGATCATTGTGTGAAGAAATTAATAGGGCACAAATGAACTATGTGATGATGATCATAGTAAAGGAACACATCATAAGGGTGTAAAAAGGTCAATTTTTTACTGGCCCGACAGTTCTAGCACCTGGGCTGTTTTTGTCGATCTTGAAGTTTTTATTTATCTTGGGCGTTCCCTTTGTATTCTTGAAGTGTTTCTTCTTCTGGGTCTTGACTTCGATTTGACCCTGTTTCTGGATGGGTATACTATACTTTTTCCAGAGTCAAATTTCTTGGATAATTGCAGGTTGGACAATAGTTATGAACACGAAATAAGAACAAAACCCCATAGGATGAAAGGACTTGCTTGGTGTACAAGTTACTAGTGTTGTGTACCTATGTAAATTTAACCTTGGATACTTATGAATTTTCTTCTGCTTCTTTGTTAAGTCTCAAAATAATTATTAATTTCTATGGCATGATTCTTAGTCTGAACTCTGTCCAACTTTTGATTCAATTTCTGCAGAGCTTATAACTTTGTTGACGTCGTTTTCTCTATGTGGCTCTGGGTTTATCATGGTTTCAAATTTGTTACTTGCAATATCCTGAAATCCCGATGACCAAATGAATGTTCTTTTCGTGATAGAAGTTATGGATTGTTTTATGCATAACTTTACCCTGCGTAAATCTGCTGGGTGATTGTCCCCTTTGAATCAACTATAGTTCCTTGCTTCTAGCATATGTTACTTCCTGAAATCCAATTGCATAACCTTCAATTTTGGATTTTATCATATTATCTGTGAATTACAGAGAGCTTTGCAGTTATGTTCTTTTCTTTTTTAATATAATTTCTTTGCTGATTCTTTTTTGGGGGCATCAGCTGTTCCATAAGCAATCTTCCATCATTGGAGAGTGCCGTGTTTTGTCATCCATCTCCTACAATTTAACCTGAAGTTCTTAGGATACAAAGTTAAAGATGGCTACTTATCATCCAAATTTAGGCAATCAAAGAGGCATCTCGCCAGCTCCATATTCAGGCGATCAGAAACTTGCTTCATTTCCCGAATCACTTCTCCATTCCAGTAACATGATGATGTATCTGAACCAAGCTACTTCTGCTGGGTCATACTCAATGATGTTGCCTGGCAGTTCTATGCCCCTAGATAACTGTGTGGAAATTCCATCTGTTGGAGGCAGAAATGAGATGATGTTCATTCCACCTACAAGTGACACAAGTTATGGGCATTTAAATACTTCTGCAGGCGATCCAGTTGGTAGTTCTGTCAATGGTGATCCTCAAGTGGTTCCAAGGATGCAGCTAGGCATTGTAGATGGTCAACATAATATTCAGAGCCAAGGGTTATCTCTAAGCCTCGGCACACAAATGACATCTGCAATTTCTGTGCCTTCATTTCAATACCAATATATGAATTCAGGTTTCCCTTCATCCTTCAGTGCTCACCTCCCAACCTCAGGAAAAGAGACACAATCTTGTCAAGGTGATGGGAGCAATAAGAGTAAGGAGATGAGGGGATCTGAATGCTTTCCATCTAATTCTTTTGCCAGAGGCAATCACAATACTGTGAAAGAAGAGTCTTGCAATCCTCAAATGCATTCGGGTATGTATCAATATGAGCCAGCTGATTTTGCAGACACTATCTTGAACTCCAAATACCTCAAGGAAACTCAATTTTTGCTTGATGAAGTAGTAAATGTTCAAAAGGCACTGAAGCAGGTTGACTCAAGCAAGCGTCAAAATGTTCATGGGAGTGGCTTAGATGCCTCCAAGGGAAATGATAGGAGATCTAGCAGTCAATCTCTGTTGCCCACAACTAACGGGACATTGTCAGATGTTAATATTGAGTCAAATACCAATTGTTCTACTGAGTTATCATCGGCAGAACGGCAGGATTTGCAAAACAAGAAGACGAAACTTTTTTCCATGATGGATGAAGTAAGTTCCTGTCTCCATATCTGTGTTAGCCCTAAGGGTTTATTTTGTATGATTATTATTTGGCTTGGATGGTCATATAGTTTTTTCTGGTTTGAGATTTTCCCACTGGACATACTCTTCTTTATACCCAATACACATCATAAAATTCAGATTTCAAACTACAAAATTACTTGCAGATAAAAAAAATCTCTATATTTTGTTAGCCTTCTTCCTTGTAATTACAACCACGCATATTAATTGGCTATTTGAAACAAACATAAATAGTGTACCATGATAAAAATTTCTATATTTTGTGCAATTTTTTATTTATGATTTCATCAGTAATGATCTATAATTATGAAAAAGTGGTTGGATCTAATAAATTAGGAGTAGTTTATTAACAAACCAAGTGTGAAACAAATATTTTTAGGTAGATGCACTTGTGGAAAGCATTTTGACATATGCTGATCCTTTGAGCAGAAGTATTTGAGGTGCATGCATTGAAAATATCTTGATCAAAACTAACCCAACATCAATCTCTTGAAGCAAGTTTTGTGTTAAAGGTAGCAACTTCATCTCAATCTAAAGACCTTGGGTAGCTACTAGCTACTGCACATATTTTGTCTCAGATTCATACTTCCCTCATTGTTAAGTAAAAGAATTACATATTAAGTGAAAGTGGGGGTAGTTTACTCCTTAAGAAAGGTGTTGCTCAAGAGATTATGAGTGAGAGATTGTCAAGAAAGTTTTAAAGCCATGATGCTTCAGGTAGCATTCTCGATAAACGGAGCAATAAGGGGTGGGTTTTGAAGAATTTTGAGTCACTTTAGCTTATTTATGCAAATCTTTTTTGCTTTCCACCTTACTTGTCTAGGAATTACCCTATTTTTATTGAGTTCGAATGCCATCATGTTACTTTAATATGTGCTTTTACTGAGATGAACTTTGCAAGATTGTTAATGATCGTGCTCTTGTTGCAGGTGGATAGAAGATACAAACAATATTACCATCAGATGCAGATAGTGGTGTCATCATTTGACTCAATAGCTGGGTCTGGGGCAGCTAAAGCATATACAGCACTTGCCCAACAAACAATTTCCCGCCACTTTCGCTGCCTGCACAATGCAATTAGTGGCCAAATTAAAGTAATTAGGAGAAGCCTAGGGGAGCAAGAAACAGGGATACCACGTCTTCGATCTGTGGACCATCAGATTCGACAGCAGAGGGCCCTGCAGCAGCTTGGCGTGATGCGACATGCTTGGAGGCCACAAAGAGGGCTTCCTGAAAGTTCTGTGTCAACCCTTCGTGCTTGGTTGTTTGAGCATTTTCTTCATCCGTATGTCCAAGAAAACTTGCTTCCATATTGTATATGTTAATTACTAGTGATCTTATTGTTTCTAATTGTTTCCTTGGTTACCATCTTTCGCCAGATATCCAAATGATTCAGAGAAAATCATGCTAGCAAGACAGACAGGTTTGACCAGAAACCAGGTAAAGAACTAGATTAAATCTAAATTTCTGATGATGGATTTTAAGTTCATTTTTTAACAATGGATACCAACGTGCTTGGTTAGAATGTTGAGTACCACACTTGATCCTTTCTTTTTTCCTCGAGATCTTTGAAACTGTAGGGGTGTTCTTTTATACATGTACTCTGCATTCATAACTATTACTACATTGATTATTGTTTCATGTACTGGAAGGATATCTTTGTTTTTTCAGAAACATTGATGTCATTATAAATGACTCTTCTGTCTGATCATTTGGTATTATCACTAATTTTGTGCTTCGATCAGGTTGCAAATTGGTTTATAAATGCACGGGTTCGTCTTTGGAAGCCTATGGTTGAGGATATGTACAAAGAGGAGTTTGGTGAGTCAGAGATGAATTCCAAA
The DNA here is from genome assembly GCA_036897665.1 of Pelargonium citronellum. Classification (NCBI taxonomy): domain Eukaryota; kingdom Viridiplantae; phylum Streptophyta; class Magnoliopsida; order Geraniales; family Geraniaceae; genus Pelargonium; species Pelargonium citronellum. The sequence goes on from JAYMSZ010001562.1 coordinate 9,122, forward strand.
TCTATAGAAAATGCATCCCAAGTGCCAGTAGATAAATGCTCAGCATCAGAGGATGGAGTAGAGCTGAATGATGGTACAACATCTGCAGCTGTTGATAGCGCCCAACCAGGGAAAGCCTATGACTTGACGTCTGATCATATCACAAGTGTAGAAGTTAATGTGTCAACCACAAGAGTGGTGTTTCAAAGTGATTTTCATAAAGATAATGCAATACATTCTGGGGTAATCCAATTACAAGATGATCAAAGGTCAACAATGGATGACCATAACCTACTGGCTGCTGCTGCCACAGATGATATGTCAGAGCTGAATGATTTTGGAATTGGTGGCCAGGTCTCACTTGCATTGGGGTTGCACCGTCTAGATAGTGATATGTCTGATGGGAGCCATATTAGAGGTAGCGAAACAATGTCTTCTTTTGTGGGACCTGGCACAATGGATTATCATTGCATGGATACAGGAAAGCAACAACACAGGTTTGGAAGTCCTCATCAGCTACACGATTTTATAGTCTGAAAGAATACTTGTCTCTATCTTCATGGTTTCTAATCATCCTCAGGAGATTATTACTAAAATATCAAAATGAAGAAGAGAAATATGTAGGATAACCTGAGATGTTACTATTGGTTATTATTCAAACCACAAGCAGAACAAATATAGATGCACATATCATAGGGTATAAGGCCCACTTGTAAAAGAGGTTGATGTAATTGTAGTTTGTTGTTCAATGAGGAACCTTGTAAAGATGCTGTCAAGTGTGACATTCATGTATTATCTAAGTTGGAAATAAATGTGATGTGTGAAATTTTGACTTGTGTGTCAAGTATAATGCATGTGTCATTATTTTCAAATTTGCATTATGATCTTCAGAAACCACAGCATCTTGGTCATAGAGAATGTGAAAGCCAAGTTCTTGTTTTGAAAGTGAAAGTAAGTGAAAGCCAAGCTAATATCTGTTTTTTTTTTGGTAATTGAGATTGTAATCGTGTAGTTGAAAATATTATCATCTTACATGGAAATGTTCTTTAGTGCAGTTAGACTGTGACCCCTTAGCGAAGAAAAGGAGTATCTGTGCTATGTAAAACTATTTTACCCTCTTGAATGTGAAGAATAGGTTTTATTCTGATTATCTTCTTTCTTTTCTACAAAGTGCCATGTAATTCTCCTTGTTCACAATGAGTTGCAGAAGACTGATTTCTTGCAGCTGGGTCATAAACCCACCCTTCCACCCCAAATAATTGGTTCTTTTGTAAGGAATTTGTGAATCTTGCTAATCAACGTTTAGTGTACGTGCACTTGGCTCTTCAATATGCATCCTCTTCTGACCTATGTATTTTCTGATGCTTGAACAATTACACTTATCACTTCTCTGGGGGTATCCTCTAGTTTTCTCACATATGCATTCTCCTTAAGTTTGGTATATTGTAGTTTATGATCATATAGCAAATATCTGGTTTGCATAAATTTCTCATTCTGAGTTAAAAAAAAGTTTATCATTTATGAGCAGGTTCAGTATATTTTGTTTCTATTCAATCGTATCGAAAATGATTGGTTTTGCCAACACTTGATAGGATTTAAAATTTTCAGTTAGCTATAATATCTGTACAGATTTTGCAAATCCATGTCAAGGATGGGTCCCATGTAATGAGGTAAGTTATGAGGTCCAGTGACTCTGTTCTGTGGCTGCATATAGTAGATGACCTGAAATGGTGGCTAGAATTTGCTGATTTAATTGGTTTTATGATGAAAGACAGGCAAGTTGGGCAACCAAACCAACACTGCATATGCAATGAGAGTGACAAATGATGGGAAAAAGGGAAGGCAGGGTTTGGCAAATGCTCAACATGTTTACTTGGACTGAATCAAGCAACCTGATAAAAAGGAATGTATGACCCTCCCTGCATCACTCTCCTACGCCATTTTTGCTGCTGTACGTTTGCTGCAGCAGGTGGTCAGTCACATTTCTCTCTCACGGTATGCTTCTATTGCTCCTAGCCTTGGTCACTGATTAATGTTCCATATCCGAAATTAATTACAACTGCCTGGAATACAATAATTGATGAAGTTATGTGTATTTGGTCTTTATGCCAAGTCTCAGCTGTGTTTTTGTTCACAAATTTCTGGCATTGCCTTTTTTGGGCTTGTATTGAAAGTTTTGCTGGAATGGTTGATCTTGATGGTTGAGTAGTGGCTTTTAAAGATGTACACCATAGAGTTAACTTCTGTGGGGCTTTGTGGTTGTAAATTAATAGAACAAAAGTTAGAGAAGCAGAGAGTGACAAGTGGAGGAGGCCAAAGGAACAAAGATGGCAATCATTACTGAAGCCATCCAAACAGACTAACCCAAAATGCTCCCAGAATCTCCAAAATCTCTCATCACCAAAGCAAAACACCATATCACAGAAACACATTTTGTTCATTTTATTTCTCTTTTTTCTTTATTTAAAAAAAAAATTATCTATGAAAGATTGTGATTTTCAGTGTCCTTTCAACGTCTCTGTTGCATGATTTCAACATCTAAGAGGAAAAAAAGTTAGATATTCCTATAAGGGTCACAGAGTCACAACCAGACAATCTTGTAACTGGGAGTGTGCAAAAGATGGCTCACTTTTTCCTCTTCTTCTTTTTACAGATCGATTACAGCAAACCCAAAGCCCAACCCAGTGAACAGAACAATTTAACATATTCAGCTCTCAGCTCTCCTCCTCTGTGTCCTCTGTCCTCTATTCTCAATGTAGAGAAAGAGAGAGAGAGAAAAAAGCAGTGTCCTGTTTCTTGAGCTGAAAGTGCTTTTGAGTATCCCGAAGAAATGTAACCGCAGGCATTAAAGCTGAAGGATTGATGCTTTTGCTTGTTGTTTTATGGTCAGGGATGTTGGGGACCATCTTTTTTTCCTGTCATTTTCTGCAATTTTAACTTGGCCAATTAGCTTTTCTTCTTTGAAGAACTAGCAGAGCCCTATGCCTATGTCTCTCTCTAGCTTCTATAGCTTTCTACTAGAAAGATTTTTTAGATTAGACCCTTTGTTGAGTCACTCTTGCTTTCTTCTCTGAATCATTATCATCATCAAAGGTACTCTTCTTGCTACTTGCCACTGCTCTCATACTCATACACATACACACTGCCTCCTTGTGAACTCATCACTTAGCTTAGCATTAGCTACCCTCCCCTCCCTCCTTGCTCTTCTAAGGTTCTTGATTTCCCTGCTTAATTCTCATGCTTTCTTGCTTTTTGATTTCTTGCTCTGATGGATTCTTTAGGTGTATGCTCTGTTCCAAGCCTCTTTCTAATTTGAATCCACAAGATTTTTTTGTCATCTGTACTGTTTCTCTCTATCCTGTCAAATGCATACCTTCTGCTTGTGAGTTTGTCCTTAGCTCTTGGCTTAAATTTGGAACTTCCAGTGTTGATTTTAAGTTGCTTTAAGTGCAAGTTGGTACAGATTTCCACTTCAGTGCTTGGAGTCATAGCTTCAGATGGCCTTGTGCTTAATGACCCAACAACCCCATTTCTCTGTACTTGCAATTATAGCCATGAGCCCATGAAAATAAAACCTTAAGCATTACTACTAGCCTCTTTCAGTTCTTAGTGTTGTCATTTATTACCTTAGGAAGCTAGCTACCCTAGGGGAATTGTGTTTCTTCTTTCCATTCCTTCCATGAATTTCACTTCATTGATTCAATTCAAACCCTTTGGCTGATTCTGTATCCTTTACATTTTTAAGAGACTCATCACCTGTTATTCTGAGGCACTAACTTGCCACTTTTCTATAGCTTTTTATTATTATTGTCATTATTATCTTTCTGATCGGTATGGTTTTGCAAGATTCACCTCCAAACCCGGCTTCAAGTATTCTACGCCAATTCATTATCTCGGACTCCATGACCAGTCAAAATCAGTTCGAGAACCAGCATTTTGATGTGTATGACGAGTCTGGTCTGAGGGGCAACAATGCGTACTCTCAGTCGCTTGGCGTCTTGCCAAGCATCCAATCTCTTAGAGAGAGAATGTCAAGATCAATGGACCTTGTTCAGGCTCCTACGGTTGGGGAGGAATCTGAGATTAGCCACACCAGGCATTTGATGGATCTTCTTGGAGCAACAAATGAGACCAACAACCAAGCTCAGAGGCTCTCCTTATCTCTCGGCTCTTGCGTGCTCGTTCCTTCAGTCCAATGCAGGCAGAGGTCAATGACTTCATCAGACCTCATAAACCCCAATTACATGCTTTCCGGCGAAGAAGCCAAAGATGCTTGCAATCCAGGACTACAACAGCAGCAACATCATCATCATCAACAGCAACAACAACGAGTAAACGACGACTACTCTTTCATGGGGAGCCCGTTTGCTGCATCATCTTCGACCTCATTTAACCGGTCCTATAATTCATCCTCGTATGGAGGAGAATCTTTCTCCAATGTTGTTGGGAATTCAAGGTACCTAAAGCCAGCTCAGGCCCTTCTTGAAGAAATTGTGAATGTGGGTGGCAGGGACATTGACATTGGCAGTGAAAGAAAGTTAACTCGCAGTGGCAGGAGAGGAGGAGCTCTGGGACTCTCTGCTGAACTCAAAGCAGAATTGTGCAGTAATGGGATCTTATCAGTCGAAAAACATGAACTTCAAGTCAAAATTGCCAAGCTCATTAGCTTGCTGGAGGAGGTGAGTTCTATTTCATAACTTTATTATACAATGTCTCAACTTGTGCTTCTTGAATCTTGAGTTTCTGCTTTTTGTATGTTTGTTTCCAATGCTGTACTCTTTGCAGGTTGAAGGAAGATACGATAAATACTACCATCAAATGGAGGAGGTTGTTTCATCTTTTGAAATGGTGGCGGGGTTTGGGGGAGCCAAGACCCACCCTGGGCTCG
>JAYMSZ010001563.1:0-13987 GCA_036897665.1 Pelargonium citronellum
AAATTCGTGAGGGTAGTAAACTGTGAAATGTGTCAACTACAGGGTAGTAAACGATAATTTCTCCTAGTAAATTTTACAGCAAATTGGATGGAAACGGTTCATAAATGATTAATGCGACTGCTTGCACCATTCGCTATCAGTGTTGTACCTAAGCACGACACTGCCCAATCGGATCCCACAAGAAAAAGTCAAAGGTCAATGAGGCCTAAACGTACAACAAATCAAAGCACAATCTCAGAGACGCAAAAGAATGGTCGGACACAGCAGATAACTGCAGAACACGGTACGACCAAGACTTGGCCTCAACACCAAATTCAACGTCCAAATACTTTTAGACTCTTCTGATTGGTTCCTTCTCCAGTAGAAGGCGTTTTGATCCATTTCTTGTTTGACTTGATTTGTCATTACATTATATTTTAATTAATTATATTAAAGCCCTTGTTGTTTTATAAATCAAGAGACTGTCCATCTTCTCTGCCTTGTTCAACAAGCAATTCTCATTTAGAACACAAACTCTCTCTATCATATCACCATCTTCTTCTTCTGAATATATATATTTTCTCATCTTTTCCCGGAAACTTGCTAGTTTATCATTGATTTTTCAAGTCCAAGTCTTGTCTTCAGACCCAACTGAAATATAGTACTTATGAAGGTGAGCCATCTCTGTAATTTCGTACCAAAATTCATCACTCTTACTCTTTGCTCTGCTTTTTAAATACATATATTTTTTGGATTAACTTGCTGGGTTACAAAATTATGGATTCTTGATAAACATGACATTTATGGGATTGAGAACAAAATGGGTTCTTGATTTTCTTGATTCTAAGTGGCCTTTTGGGTTTTGAGAATCTTGTTGAATTTTACCTTTTACTATTCAGATTCTATTCCGATTGCAAAAGTTGGGAAAAGAAAAGCTTTTCTTGGTCTCCTCTGTTTCTTGATTCTGTTTTTCCCTTAAATTCTAAGATGTTAATCATGGCTTTATTGATTGCAGAAAGTGGTGTTGAAATTGGATTTGCACGACGACAAGGGCAAGAAAAAGGCCATGAAAGCAGTGTCCACAATTTCAGGTAGCTCTAAAAATTCAAGTGCTGAATCAGTTTCGTTACATCCAAATTGTTCCTCAACTCATGTTTTGGTATGTTATGAAAACCAGGGATTGATTCAATAGCAATGGACACGAAGGACATGAAAATGACAGTAATAGGAGACGTAGACCCAATAGAGGTGGTGGGAAAATTGCGAAAGCTTTGTCACGCAGAGATAGTAACAGTGGGTCCAGCAAAAGAACCAGAAAAGAAAAAAGAAGAGCCCAAGAAAGAAGAGGCCAAGAAGGAAGATGAGAAAAAGAAAGATCCAAATGAGCAGATTGCTGAGCTAGTGAAGGCCTATAAAGCTTACAATCCTTATTTGACCTCACATTACCATGTTGTGAGCATAGAAGAGAACCCAAATGCTTGTGTCATTTGCTGAGTTTTTTCTCAATTCCTTTTTTGTTCTGATTCCACAATGTTTGCAAATTTGCCATCTCTGTATAGTATTGTAAAGAAAATTGAAAAGAGAATAAAATTGAGAATGGATTCCAATTCAAACATTTTGGGTCATTTTTGTTGAACGAATGTCCATGCTCTTTTAGAGTATAAAACTACTATTGTGTCTTCAACTATCAGCTTAAACTTTTAGTTGAGATGGTCATTTACATGGTATCAGAGCGTTGGTGAAAAGAGGTCCCGGTTCGAGTCCTACCGCCACCCATATTAAATTCCAGCACAAGGCAAGACATGGACCTGTGCATGGGCCAGCTTAAGCTTTTAGTTGAGATGGTCCTTTACATGGTATCAGAGCTGGTTTTGATCCAGGCACGTGAGGGGGCGTGTTAGAGTATAGAACTATTATTGGGCCTTCAACTATCAGCTTAAACTTTCAGCTTAAACTTTTAGTTGAGATTAGAGCTGAAACCAGACAATTTTTATGCTAGTTTTTGGATGTGAATGATCAATTTTCCTTCTCTACCAGATAGGGTTATGAATGATGAGGTTGAGTTTACAATTATGTGATTTGATTGTTTATTAATTAAAAAATTAAACTTATCCACTTAAAAATAACATGAAAAGAACCAAAAGCCCACTTTTCTTTGAATTCAATTTTATCCTGCACCACAAGTTGTAGCAAACAGCATATCATAATTCTATTATATGATGTTTTGTTTAATCATTTACTTTTTTTTATACTCTCAAAGTTTAATCATTTACTTATTTTAAGCATTATACTCTCAAAGTTTTCAGACTTTCCAAGTTATTGTATTCTTTTTGGTTTTATTTTAGTGAATTAGATGGTGATGTGATATCAAACATTATATCACTAATTTATGTATTTATTGCTAGCTTGATTAGCAAAGTGGTAAGACGGGTAATTTACATGATAACAAATTTTCCTCACCGCGAAATTGGCCAGCGGTAACACATTTTAGGATGACTCGTGTTCACAATTCTTCATGGTCGTGGTATGAAGTTATAGTATATATGTAAGCGTGAAACTTTCTTCTCGTACTCGTGATACATCTCAAAAAAGAAAAAAACATAATTTTATATTTTGATTGAATATGAAATTTTCACAAGTGTTTTAGTCATCAAGAAAAACAGTTTATGAAGTTGACCTAATCCAATTAGGTGAATGAAACTGATTACATTATCAAGAACAACTCGGCGTTTTTTGTTCATCCTTCGAATATTTTTCTGAAGTTTCTTGAATTTATCTTCTAACACATGCACAAGAAAACCATTCTATTGTTTGAAAAAGCTCTAGTATCATATTCTTCCTCTAATTGTTATTTAATTAATGTGTAAGGTGAATGGGTACACTAATTAGTACACGCCCGAATCTCAATTGGAATAATCATAAATTAAGGTACCTAATACTACTAACAAATTGATATTTATTCATTGATGTCTCTAGCCAAATAGTACTTATAATATATGAATTCTGAAAAGGTCAGATTGGGCAGCTACTCTACTTCTGCTAATCAATATTAAAGCTTCATAGAGGAAGAAGATCTGGGAATAGTAGGTGGTATAGGCATTGGCATATATGCATGGTGACAAGTCAAATTTAAGCTTTGAGTTTTTAAATTATTGAGATTTTTCAATTCTTGGCACGAGATTTAGAAATTTCATGCAACAACTTTTGGAAGGACAGCTGATCATGAAAATGAGAAGCCTCTCCAATGAAGAGAATTACATTTCCATTGTTTTCACATCTTATAATAAACTATGTCAAACATGTGTGTGCTAATTTCAATTCATCACAAGTCTCTTAACGTGTATTTCAGTTGATTTTTTAGATCTGATAATTTTGAATCGAATTCATATTACTTTTTATCAATTCGATCCGGAATCTGAATTGTCAACTCTAACAAAGTTTTGTGACGCCTTGTCTGGAATATGTCTTGAGTTGGTGAAATGCTGCACCGCTCTATGATGTCACTTGGCACGAAAATCGTTCACCAATTTCTAACTAATCTGAGTTTTTTTAAAAGCAAAACCATCAACATTCCCACATCACTCTTATCCTGTAATTGGTGTATTATAAAGTATTAGCGAGTAAGATAATTAGTTAGTTAAGACTTAAGAGAACAGATAGTGACAAGAGAAATTAACAATAGTTGTTGATACATAAATCCACCAACTACAAATTGACCTTAAACATCTTTGTTATGGTTTCCAGCTGCTTCTTCAACCTACACAACTGGGTTTCATCAACAAATTGAAATGCCTCCATTTTAGTACTGTCCAGCTCGATAATCATTAACTAAAATATACAAATAATTATTGTTAATTTCCCATTAGTTAGTGGTTGGCCTCATAATGGTGGTGAGGCCTTAATTGTCCACAATCTTTTTCTTTTTCTATTTGTAAATAATGTTAGTGTTCTGTGCTGTGATTTCAAGAATTCAAATCAAGAATGATCAGTTTTTATCAGCTAAAGATATGAACTTTGTAAACATTGCAATGTCATATAACGTTCAAGAACTCGAAAACTCTTAGCTTTTTTCACAGAGTGAAAAAAGAAAAAAAGAAACTTAAAAAGGATAGAGAAGGGCTGTTCTTGGATGAACCCACATGACTCCCTATTCCCAGAAGATACACAGCATCTTCCAAGTTTGGGTTATTTATACAGAAAGAATACACTTAGTTCCTTTCTTGTTATACATATATAAACACTTATTAATTAATAACTAAAAACATTAATGCATCATCGATCAACCTATTTTTGGTGGCACCAACATTGCCCATTATTCTCTATTATACTTGCACACCTAAGTGGCTCTCACAAGTGGTGATTGTATTGGTGAGTGAGGAGACATTGGAGACATCATGAAATCGTCAAATCTTCTAGAAGACAAGCTGAGCCTTCCAAGGTTGTTTTGCCAACACTGTCTCTTGATTGCTGGCAAAACCGCAGCTTCCTTGTTCTGTAGAGCAAATGTTATGATCCTCCTCAGAGCCACCTGCATGGTCATGTCGTCCATGTTGGCAAAGCACACTCTAAACCACCCTGGCTCCGAGCAATGGAACGACGCGCCGGGCGAGACATTGAGCTTCACTTCATTGATAATCACTCGCCACAGCGCCATCTCCGCCTCGAACGTCTTCTCCTTCAGGAGCCTCCTCAGGTCCATCCATATGAACAAACCTCCATTGCTCTTTAAACATCCAATGTTCACTTGCGCGAGCCCTCTCGTGAAAGTCGTGTACCTCCTCGCGAGCCTCTTGGCGCTCTCTACAATGAAGGTGTCCACGAATTCGTCGTCCGAGAGCATTGATGCGATCAGGTGCTGAGTCTGGGTGGAGACTAGGCCGAAGCTGGACATCTTACGTGCACAATTCACGACTGCGTCGTTGTAGGAGTAGACAATCCCGACCCTGAAGCCCGGGAAGCCCATGTCCTTGGAGAGGCTGTAGACGATGTGGATTAAGTCGGGGTTGCACGAGCCCTCCATTTCTTGCATGACCTCGGCCACGCTCACGAACTCCGGGGCGGCGAAGACGGTGGCGGCGTAGATTTCGTCGCAGACCAGGTGGATGTTTTTTTCATTGATGAAGCTCACGAGACTGACCAGTGTCTCTCTGTCCAGGATGGTTCCTAGTGGGTTTGATGGGTTGGTTATGAGCAATCCCTTGACTCTGATGTTGGCTTCTTGAGCTCTCTCATAGGCTTCTTCAAGGGCACTTCTGGTGATCTTGAAATTGTTTGCACTTTCACACACAACAGGAAGTAGCTGCACACCAGTTCTCCACCTCAGGTCTCTATCAAATCTGCAACACGAATGACAAATTTTATGAGATTCAAGTCTTTTACTGATCTCAACAGTGAAAAGTTTTGGAGATGGGTTGTTGTTGGGTCTACTTCAAGATGGAGATGTTTTTATCAAATTCTAGCTAGAGAAGAGGATCGGAACAAAACTAAATTATATTATATTTTTGGTACTTAATGATTCAATAGTAGGGTCCAGCAGGGTCATCAGGACGGTGACACTGGGATTAAAAAATTAGCTAGTGAGTGCCATGGCAATCATAAAAAACAGTTGACTGAGATTGAGCTGAGATTTAGTTTTTTATTTTGCAGACAGAGAAGCACAGGTCAAAGATAATTACCCAGGATAATAAGGAGTTGGGACAAGAAAAGCATCGCCGGGATCAGCCAAACAGAAGGCTATCATTTCATGAGCTCCGGTTGCTCCTCCGCTCATGACAATGCGATCTGGGTCAAATGTTACCCTGTTTCCTCTAACCTTTCCCATGAAATTTGCAACAGCCTGTTCACCAACCAATTTATAACATCAGTATCAACATACGAAACTTAAGGATCGTTGTAATTTGACTAATTTGACGTTGTCACTTACATGTCTGAACTCTGGCAAGCCGTGATAGTCTTGAAAGATTGCAGTGTCCTTGAATTCTTGCAGACCTTCTGCTGTGCAAATGGAGGCCTTTGGGTTGTTAGCGACCCATTGCTCAATCAACTCGAAAGAAAGCTGCAACAGGGTCAAGAAATTAAAACATGTCAAAATCTGTAATCAGGACAAGAACCAGAGACATAAACAGAGTACAAATCTAGAATTTTGTATGTTACCTGATTCTCAGCAAGACCCATCTGGATGACACCATGAGGGTTTTGGGTGAGATGGAAAGGGTTGTTGTCGTAAGCTTTCCAGCCATCGAAGTAAGGCGAGTTCTCTCCATGTCCATCTCCAGTTGCCATCTTGGACAACATGTACACCATTTTTGCTCAAAGAAAATTCTCTGAATATACAAAAGATGATGATGATGATGATGATCTGTCGAGACGGGATTGGTTAAAGATATGTGCTGTGAAGGTGAAGGAGATGAATATTTAAGGTTGTGATGTTGGAGGTTCGCTGGAAATGGATTACTTATAGAGTAGTGCAGTCAGAGGCGAAGGTTCGTAGAAGACACTTGCAGTAGTATTGTTTGAAAGTCGTAATATCACCGGTTGGCGTTCTGACAAACATTTATTTCATTTTCCTATTGCAATTGGGGTCTGCTCTGCTCTTTCACTAAATAAATTATATCAGGGAGAAAACAATTGATGGCTTATGGGTCGCTCTATTTCTACTTTGGTTCAACTAAATTGTTACCTTATTTGAATGCTCGATTATAGTTTTATATTCTAACACGGTTGCCTTTTATCATTGATCAAATTTATTATAACTAGTTTATGCCCCGTGCGTTGCACGGGGTCTAAATATAGTTTAATACTGTGTAATTAAAATATTATAATAATCGATTTACATATAAGTTATATGAAATAACATTAAAATTTCATGTGCACTTATATATATACACACATAGAGAGATATAAACAATTACATATTAATTAAATGCAGTAAAAATTATAGTTACATATCTACAAATAAAAAAACTATGTAACGTTGACAGATAAATATATCGAAAAAAAGAAAATTCGATCTAAATAAATATAATTTACAATATGAATAAAACAAAAATTACGAACTAATATATTAATCAAACCAACATAATCAATACTCATAGAAGAATGATCATACCTAACGATTAGTTGCAGACTATGAATTGGGTAAACACATACGCACAATCGTCTATTTATAATTCTCATATTTTAGGTTTATATTGTTACTTACCTTATTTTTTAGGGTTTCTTATAAATAATTACCTAATTGTTTTAATAATAATAATAATAACCTAATTGTATTACTATGTTTCCTAATATAAATATACAACCATTTATTTCCACAAAAATAATATAGAAATTTAAATATTATTTTTCCAAATTAAAAATTTAAAAAAATATAATTAAAAAACGAAAATTTCATATTTCCTAATAAAAATTTAAAAATTGTTTCCATAAAATTAGTGTAGAATCTAAAAATTATTTCCATTAAAAATTAACATAGAATTTTAAAAATGATAATAATAATAATAATAACATAATTGTATTGCTCTGTTTCCTAATATAAATATACAACCATTTATTTCCACAAAAATAATGTAGAAATTTAAATATTATTTTTCCAAATTAAAAATTAAAAAAATATAATTAAAAAAACGAAAATTCCATATTTCCTAATAAAAATTAAAAAATTGTTTCCATAAAATTAGTGTAGAATCTAAAAAATTATTTCCATTAAAAATTAACATAGAATTTTAAAAATGCCTAAATTTTTTGTTTCCTAATAAAAAGTCTAATAATTTATTTTCATAAATAATGTAGAACTTTAAAATTTTCCAAATAAAAAGTAAACAAAAATAAATAAATAAATAAATAAAACGAAATTTTCAAAAAAATAAATAGAAAGTACGAAATTTTTTGACTTTCCTAATAATTTTTTAAAACAATTACTTTTTTTTTATTTTTCTCAAATAATAATAATGCAATTTTTTTCTTCTTCTTGGCTAGTTTTATAATTAAACAAAGTTTTGTGGCAAAACTAAAAATTTGATGACGTGGCGCTCTAATACGCATAATAAACCTATTTTTTTCTTCAGCTTTTATAGTATGTATAGATTATAGAGGATGAGGGTTTTAAGTCATACATTATTTGACTTAAGTTAAGCCACCAATGAAACGCGTCATCTTATTAAAAAAAATAATGGTCCAGCAAATTGCTTCGCTCCCACAAATTTATCGGGATGGATATGAGTTAAATTAGATAATGTGTCAAAAATTATGTCTCAGATTTTTTCCATCATAATTATATTATATTTTTAATGTTCAAGAACATGTTACTATTTAAATTACTCAAATTCATATATATAGTTATACTACATTTTTATTGTTCAAAAAAGGATTAAGCACTAATATGTTGCCTCACTTCCTAGTGTGACCTATTTTTTGGTTTCTTTTTATATCTATGATGTCGTGAACAAATTCTAGAATTGTGTTACGGCATTATCGATGATGAGACTTAGTTTGAGTATTAAAGTGTCGAATTCACACTTCTTTACTTCACATATCAGTAAATGTTCTTGTTCAAATTTTATTTTGAAGTGGTTTGGATCTCATAGTCATATTTACTATTCTTCATGCGTAAAAAATGTCATTGGACTAAAAAAGTCATAACGGCCACCCCTTATTCAAACGATGGCTTATTTAGGGTCTCTAACATTGGTAGGACTCACAAAAAGTGGAGGCATAATTAAATTTTCAAACAGCGAGATCTTCCAATATGAGTGCTCTTTAACAAAATTCGAAATAGTTGATTTTTTCCTTAAACGTATATCATTAATTTTAATTATAACATTTATTTGATTAAAAATACAAACTATGCACAATGTCAAATACTAAAACAAACGGCCGACACAACAAACTCAATACTACGATATCTCTTAAGAGTAATTACAACAATGTCATGCTCAATTATCATGGTGTAACTTCATTGACACACTCTTAACATATCAATGTCACATAGCGACTTGCATAATTTCATTACACGATAAGGACTTACAATAATGTTTTACATTATCATAGACAGGTAAACGAACACACTATTCTATTTTCGAACAAGTCCTTATCATTCATAATAATATTAAATTAATTGTTCACGCGATATTTACACGGAGTGAACTTAAATCATATATGTTGTCCAAGATGGCAATTTGGATGGTTAATTACAGCTTTGATTGCTCAGAATTCCTCAAGTCTACTAAGCTACCCTACATATTTAGGGTAGCAACACACATGTTTGGTCCGAAAGTTGGGGATTTAATGAGAGTAGATATTTGTCAAATCCTATAATATATAGAGATCATCCTATGGCAAGTTGTAGGAAGCCGAGGGTGCCGAAAACAGCCCTACAACATTCAGTACGTGCATTCAATTATTGCAAGAAACCCTAACCATAAAAAGGAAGTTGTGCCATTACTTCCGCGTGCGTGCCCGCTCATACTATCTATCAATTTGTATTGGGCGTGTCCGATATTAAGCGTGTATGTTATTTGTTTCGACTAACATAGTACTTAGTAAACAAACTTATAACAATTTTAATCATAAAAAGTACTTGTGGAAGGAATAAAACTAATAGGTAATTCTTTATGCCCGTAGGTCAGTTCTTTTAAATTTTAGTCTCTCTGTCAATAAATATTATGATTAGCTATTTAAAGTAATAGTTTCAAAATGGTAAAAGGGTTGAAATTGATTTTTTTTTACTTGTTTTAATTAATAGGTTTATTCTCTAATCATTAAAATGAGTCAAAATTTGAATTGTGCTTATACAAATATTGTGGTCAAAAGCTCAGTGGTAAACTATTTGACATCCAAATTGTATCTTCCTTTTACCAAATTGCCAGTAAAATTCTTCTTTGGACCAGAGGAAGAAGAGAATGGGGCATTTTCCAATTGCCAAGGTCTTTATGGTTTTGGTTCCAAAAATTATAGTAGGAGTGGAAATAGCAGAAAGAGGTGTGGCGTTAGTAGTATGCAGATACAGGGCACAGGGACATAATTAAAAACAGGAATTAGAATATATGTTCACTTTCTTCCATTCCATGAGACTCAAAGTGGTCTAAAATCCAAATTCAGTTGAAACTCATATTTAGAAATTTAAATTCTGTGGACCAATTGTTTGTTCAATTCAGCTAATTTGATCAGATAATAGCATTTATTCTTCATTTGAATGCAAAATCTTTACCACTTATTTCCACAGTCATAGCTACTTTCTTGCAATGTTCATGACTCATATAAGGAGTTAAAAGTGTGTATTTTCCCTTGAGCATATAACATAATAACATTTTTTACACTAATCAATAATAAACACACGAACACGCCGTAGTATGAACACTTTTGCATTACCCGAAACAATAGAAGCTTCTATCTAATACTTCTCGTTGTTTGAATGACACGTAAAAGACAAATCACTCAGGCTCAAGGATGCTACTCGTAGTGGATGATAAACTCATTTGGACACCCATGACCACAAGTGAATCCTACAACAGAACTCACTCCGTCGACAATCAATCACATACTGACACACCATCAGATAAGTTTACATCTATATATACTGCTCGTTGTTTGAATGACACATAAAAGACAAATCACTCAGAACTCAAGGATGCTACTCATAGTGGATGACAAACTCATTTGGACACCCATGACCACAAGTGAATCCTACAGTTCGTTCAACAGTCAATCGCATACTGACATACCATCAAATAAGTTTACATCTATAAATACCCTTCTTAAATTTTTTTTAAAAATATCTTAACACACGTAAAAATGTTACTATATCCTTGCGTGCTACTTTTACATAAAGTAAAAAGACGTTATTTTGAAACGTAAAGAGATGCGATAAGTAACGATGTACTCTATAATAGTATTGTTATTGTTTACAAGTCATAACATGTGGTGCATTGAACTATGATGTGATCAAATCAAGCACTATGGAGGCAGGCATGTATTTAGGCAAAAGCTTTGTTTCCTCTAAATAAAATAAATATTCTGAATAAAGTGAAAAAATGTTGGTGGCTGTTCCTCACTGTCCACCCCAAAAAAAATGTGGCCAAACAAGCCATAAAAATTGACAAAAAAAAAAAAAAAAAAAAAAAAAATAATCCCAGGTCAGCAAGTAACAAAGATATTCTGGTCCTCTGTTTGTTTCAACATTGAAGCTGCCCAAGTGGACACGCCTGTCTGGTTTCGTTCCACTTAGATTCTGGCACATGGCACAGCCTCCTAGTCAAAGGTCGCACGTGCGAACCGCTGAAACTTCTAATCCTGTAATTACAATAATAAATAAATGTAAAAAATGTATGTTTGAGTCTGACAAATAATATTGAACTGGTCCACCATTATGACTTTATTTAAAATTAAAACTGCTCTGCTGCAATAAACTTAATTATATTAGGTGGTTGGTGACTCTTGGAAGCAGTAACATAGCAATTCAACTCTTGATTGCTTAATTTGGGTGTGTCACTACTGTGAGAGCCGACACATAAGTTAAAATGTTAAATTGAAAATGACTCTAGTGTTGTCTACTACAGTATTTAATAATTTCCAGACTTTCGTACCATTTTTCTCTGGTTGCTGATGGCTTCTTGGAGCTCTCAGGCCTTGTTTGGGTAGTTTACTTACCTCCTGTCAGTAGATAAATTAGGAGAAAGATGTTTGGCTGCATCTTTACTGTACATGATGTCCATAGAGTTTGGAGCCTGCAGAAACTATTTCCACAGGAGGTGAGAGGCTCCTGCACAAATCACTGTAACTCCTGTGGAGAACTTCATTCCCATATTATCTCTAGAATTGTGATGGTTTATTACTCATTTAACCTCAACCCAATTAATTCTTCAAACTAATTTTTAACAACATTCTTCAACAGTTCAACCACCATCTTCAATAATACATTTTGATTATTGCTCTACTTTTGTCCCAACATAAGTTGGCCTGTTGGTGTGTGAGTTTCATTTATGTCATAATAAGTTTTCATACCATTTTAGGTTAATAGACGCGTACTTAAAAAGCCTCTCGTTATCGCTTTGC
The DNA here is from genome assembly GCA_036897665.1 of Pelargonium citronellum. Classification (NCBI taxonomy): domain Eukaryota; kingdom Viridiplantae; phylum Streptophyta; class Magnoliopsida; order Geraniales; family Geraniaceae; genus Pelargonium; species Pelargonium citronellum. Next base: position 12,031 of record JAYMSZ010001563.1, read on the forward strand.
ATCCACGTTGGATACATGTTTCTATTATTGGTACTTGTAAGGAATCGAATTTGTGACATTTTGTAGGTCAAATTTTGATATAAGTGACTAGTTATAATTTAATTTTATACTTTAACATTGATGGACGTCTATTCAGACTAAGATGTGTCATTTGCTCGAAATCATCCTCAGTGTTCAAATAGAAGAGCATCATCGTCCGAGAATTATTTTTCTTAAGAAACAAATTGAGGTGTTAAACAAGTTGAAATTCAAGACATGTTGGGCCAAACAGTTAATGCGTTTTGGATTTCCTTTGAGGTCTCAAGTTCGAGCCTTCTTGCCGACAGTATGGGGTGAGATTTATGGGTTTAAGAGAAAAACTAACAACTAACTCGGGCGACGCCCCCACTTGGGGTGAGAAATAACTGGCCTTTGTAAACCTGTTGTCCCGTCGCTTATAAAAAAAGAAATCATCATAGCAATGTTGGAATAACAAGTCAGTTTTATGACTCTTAGTATGAAATGTATTATTGTAATCTTTTTATGCTTCATGTTTTATAACTCTTCTAATCATTCATAACAAAGAAGTTGAAAAGAAAAGGAGAGAAGAGAAAATGTAGAGTCAAAGAGTTGTTCAAAGATTGATAAAAGTTGGCTGAATAAATAAATATGGGAATGGTTCAACAAAAGTGTTAAGCATAAATGATTAACTAGTGTCACCAAAATTGATTTCACATTAATATAATAACATCAAAACTGTTGTTGGCTCAGTAAAAAAATAACAGCAGACCAATGATGTCAAATTCTTAGCAACAAGAAAATATTAGTATGTAGAAACTGGAAAAAACAAACAATGTGTTTTGTTGATAATTCAAACTCAGCAAACTGAAATTGACTTCCAGACATAAATCATTTTCGAAACTGAGTCTTCTGTTCTTATCAATATATTATCATCCTCACAATTTATACATATTATTTAATTAAGTGTACGTGTGCGCATTTTGATAAAATCTTTTTAGCAATTAACATGTTTAAAGTCCACAACATATTTTAACACCAAAACAAATAAAGATCACCACCTGTACAACATATATATCAACATTAATAATCATGATTTGGAAAAAAGATTGTCTGAAACATATATAGTGACACAATACCGTCTCCTATTTGCTTTAGCATAATTATGTCCAAAAATATACTATAAGATCAGGTTTTACACGTTAAGTATATGATCTCATTATTAAACGAATTGTTTAATTGTGATTTTATTCCTAAATGTGTGTTATTATATGAATTGTCCAATTCTAAAAAACACTGACAATTCTAACCAATTTTTTTTTATTTTCTCTGGTACTTCATCAAAGTTTTATCCTTTGAACCACGGTCGATTTTTTCTATATTGGCAATAATTCAATTCTTTTTCTATAGTATTACATGCATATTTAATAAACACATATTTAAGAGATCTGATCTGATTAATGTTATTTTTTCGTTGGTTATATCATCACTATCAACTCTTCTTGTACAATTTTTTTATGGACGCCTCATTCACCTCCACTACATGCTAGTTTATGAGAGTATAATATATATCGCAAATATATTAATTTTTCTCATGTTATTACGTTTCAAATCATATTCAAGTAGTTTTGTAATTCTATTGCTGTAAGTATTCTATTTCTATAGTTGCATATTTTGTTCTGTCAATACGTATTGTTGGAAGTTTTTTCTCCTTTATGTTTGATATTGTTGCGCGTCAAATATTTTTGAATATGGCAAATGTTGATCGTTCGAGATTTGCAAATCATGTTGTGCATGTTAAGGTAGTTGGTTCACATTACGCCGATTTTTTCTTTTTTTTTTCATTTTGAAGTTTTTAATTCGTCATTGATCCAATACGAACAAAATTAAGTTGAACTAGAAGGTTCTTAATTTTGTATGAGGACCAATTCAGCGTTTAGTTTTTCAATCCCCACGAGCC
>JAYMSZ010001564.1:0-13983 GCA_036897665.1 Pelargonium citronellum
AGATACAAATAGTTCTTAGTGAGAGTTTATAGTAGTTATTCTCCAATGTAGTAAAGTCTTGTTATTGTTACAAGTGGAGCATAGCTACGTGGTAGAGCACTGGTTCATGGAATCAACATGTATGGGTTCGAGTCCCATTTCTTTCCTCTGGTCTCTATCTATTGCTTTTCAAAGTGCCTATCAGAAAAATTCCTGGGTCCTGTACTCGACGCTTACGCTTAATTGTTACAAGTCAATATATAATAGATTAAAATGAGAAAATGGATTCTTCTTTTTTTACTTATTCTCATTTTTAAAATCTATTCAATTCTATCCTCCACACCAATTATAATTAAAAAGTTTTTGCATGCTTTTCGACGACGATTTCTTCCGTTTCTTAGAATGTGTTTTACTATATTTACTATAATAATAAGAAAAAAATTCTAGTAAAGTGCTTTCTCTTAGTAAATTAAATAAGTTAGCAAATCGGGAATAAAGCACGCAGTCATGCGTGAATCGGAAGGCTTACACTACTCCTTTCGACTATCGGACGCTATTTTTAGAGGTTAGGAAAGAGTCTAAGCCCGTGAATTACAGGTAGGTTACATATCAATAAAGTGCACTCTTCTATCTTCTACGCGAATCCCTATTCAAACCTTGTCTTACTCTATTAGTTCGTAGGGGATATCCCACTCAAAAGGTTTCTTTCGGTGCCTTGTAGTTAATTCATAAGTAGTCTAGTAATCTCACTTCAAGGTCCTATTCTATCTGCTGCATACACTCCTTGTGTCCTGTCTATCTTTGCTCTTTCTATATGTAGTTTCTTGATTCTATCTAAAGTTCATTCGTGGGATTCCTTTGTTCTTGTGAGATGGGAGTTTTGAAGACCTCTTTTCTCCCCATTTCCACGCAATTCTACCGGTGAGGGGGCATCTAACATTTTCTCGATTTTTTAGGATTTAGGGCAGGTAATAATAAGGCACTCACAAGCAAGGGAAAAATCTCTTACTGCCTCTCAATACTCAAAGCATAGCAATTCTTAGTGGAAATATATGAGTTCTCTTGTTCCTCAATCTTGAGGAGTTGGCTTAGCGGATAAGGTAAGGGTATTCTTTTGATGCTTTATAGTTTTTTTAATCATTACCCCCTATATTTTTGTTTTCTTAAATATTACAGAAGGGATACGCTACATTTAAGTGTTTTACAAATCCCGGTAGGGTCAAGTGCGCTTAGGCAGATACTGTAAACTTCAGACGCTATTTTTCCACTAAAGCTCCTTTGAGTTTTGGGTATTCCTAGACCCCTCTCTAGTATTTTAGTAGGAACACTGCCAGTTCTTGCTCTTTAAAAGCCCTTGTCTCAGGTCGTGGATTTTTAGTCCTTACTTGATTGTAAGTATAAATACTGGAATTTACTCTATTTTGCGGAAGCTTAACTCTCGTTTATAACGGTAGGGTCCCGCTACATAAGGGGCTCTCTTGTTAACTAAAAACATACTTAACACCAAAAATTGTCTAACAGATTATGATATGCAGCATAGCAATCCTACTTATTGCCTATTTACCTGTGTCTTGCAAAATAGAAGCTAAAGTAAAAAAGAATCACAAATCCAAGGGTTCATATAGGTTAATAGAGCAGCTTCCTCTCTTAAATGACCCTAGTAAATTCCACTAATTGAGAGCTTTGCCAATCCTATTTTATATAAGCTTTTTAAGCTATAGTCAAGTTTTTCTATGTCTATTTCTTTTTACCTTACTGAACTGCACAACTGACTTCCTTAAATGAAATTTAACGGGGAACCTCTAGATCTGAATCTCCTGGAGTTAATACTCAAGTATTAAGACCCCCGCTTTTCTGAACAATTGGCAGGACATCTAGGGTTTGAAACGAAAACATTTAAGATAAACAAATCCTTCCATAATACTTTTTGCTGGCTATATTCCTGAGTACTCTTTTAGAATAAAGGTATGTCATACGTATACTCAACTTTGCTTACATCAAGTTATTAATCCCTGAAAGTGAAGAGTTTAACCTGTCTTTTAACAAGTTAGATCTTTGACTCGGATGTTACAGGCTTTACTTGAGTGATACTTTACTAAGCTGCCAATTGCTTTTTATGAAACCTGATACGTTTCCTGGTATTAAGGAGCCCCCCTAATCTGAAAAAACTTAGCTGCCCTTGACCCATGCAATTTCTCTCCTCTATGAAGCAAGGATTCAAGCGTTACTTAGTTAATTAATGACATCAGGTCTATATTGGTGACCAGCTTTTTCTATGATGAATTAAAGAGTTACTAACCCGTGAGTGATTTAAAAATCATTTTTAAGTAAGGTAGAAAATTTGAGATCTAGGTGTATTCTATAAGAGTACCTTTTTTTGTAAATAACTACTAATTAGAATCTCCTAGACCCGTAATCAGGTACTTTTAGGTTCAGAACTGAATGTTGGATATGAAAGAAAGGAGGTGCGCCGTGTAACTTCGACTAATTAAGATGTATAGACTTACTGTATGGGCGTACAAACAATAAGGGAAGCTCCAGATGTAAATACCTTAAATTGTGTTGTTATAGAACTCTAAAAGTAATATCTTATATAATAAGGGGTTATGCCGCATTCATAAATTAGAATTTAAAGGAGCTAATTAACACAAAGTTATCTGTTCATCAAATGGGAATTTAAGTTAGTACAAAAAGGAAGTCGCACATTATAGACTGTAGTTGATGATACGGTTGCAAAAGGGTAGATAGCTGAATATACCAATGGCTAAATTGTCAAACTGGGGTTATGGTCCTTAAACGGAAAATCTTTCAAGTTATAGTATAAAACCATTTATGACTCCAAGTAGTATAGTATTTGAATCGTACTACATTTTTATGAGTATAGGATTTTATAGAAAAACTTCCAATTTCTTATTATTTGAGAGTTTTTTACTAACGTTAAGAAGGGATTCCATTATATCTTAGTGAATGTGTTATTCTGTTAAGTTTTTTGATAGATTTTCATCAGAGTGGAGTAGTGTTCATACCTAATTATACTCAATTATACTTAGTTCTACTCCATAAGGATCCTGTAAGTCTCAGAGGAAATGCATATGCGTCCTTATTGACCTATCAGTTTAAACCCATATTTTAGTATGTCCTTAATAAAGAAAAGTATATGGTATCAAGATAGCTAGTTACAGCGACAAATCAAGTAAAATTAAATCATAATAGAATTTTTAGCCTAAGTAATTCACCGGTTTTTCCTTTAATTATAAGATTCGCCCGGGTGTAATAAAACACCTTATAATTAAAAAATTTAAGAGAAGATTTATATAATGAGGGTATTGAAAACACGAACTTTTTTTAAATAGCACGTAAGTCCCTTACTTACTCAGATTAAAGTTAGATCCATAAAATCTAAATCTTATAGAATTAGGATCTCGCATAAATTGCTAGAGAAAATACTTAATTTAGTATAGTTCAAATTGTGTAATGGACTGGAACCTAAAGGTAATCTAAACTACGATTGTTCTATTGCTTACTTATTTAATAAGTAACTCAAACATGGAACAAATGAATAAACTTCTTACGAAAGTGGATCTTATCCTTGAATTTTAAAAGCTTTTAAGTTGGTGTAGGAAAGTCTTTATCTAGTTACAACACTGGAAAAAAAAAGAATGTGGAACATAAGGTATAATAATAAAATTGTTTGCTGTTTTTACTTCCCATTGCATAGAGATTTACTAGACAGACTGCATTCCTTCATTTATGTACTGTAAGCGGGATTTTAATCTATTGAATCTTATCCTAAGAGACCTGGGCTAGGTAGGGAAACAAACTCTTAGTCTTAACTTTTTAAACACTAAATCTATATTATGAGTACACTTTAACTTGTCAGGGTGAATGTATACTACTAACTTCTTATATTACGAAAAAGAAGAGAGTTCTACTGCAAAATCTACTTTTGGTTAGTAATTCTAATACACCGACCCGTGGAATCCTGTGTTTGAGAATTTAGAGTTTTGAGAGACCTTGAACTGCCTCATACCTTTATAAAAGATAAAAGAACTCGCTATTTATATAACATGTAACCTTGGATCTATAAGATTGAACCTGTTCTCATGTACGTATGTTTGCCTAATCGACAAATCGTAAAAACACCTATTAATTAGTTTACCCCGATGGATTTCCAAATAGATTTAACCAAGGGCAGCTTTTGAACATACTCAATGTCCTTAATTTGTTTAAACCAAGGCAACTCTAGAAAGTTCTTAAAAATTTGACTACTTGCTTCCAAAAACCTAAAGGATCCCGTGAAAAAGGATAGGATACCCCCTAACAAGTCTATAACTTCGCCCTATTTTATAGTAATGAAAGCGAATCAAGTACATAAAAATTATTTTTATAATAAATACTCCAATAAATTTTAAAACCCCCTGTAGATCCACAGTTACCTACTCTGAAACAATCAATAATCGAGATTTTAAGTCAAGTAAACCCCTTATGTACTGCTCTAGTTTAAACAAGTATAGTGCCGTTAAGATATAAACTTTTTTGGAATTTTTTTCTTTAGCAGTAACCGTATCAAAGAGTGCTAAGTTAAGAGACCTACCATAAGGAGTAACCCGAGATACTTGTTTAAGGGGTTTTCAGTAACACAGAACTAGACTACAAGGTCAACCGGTAGACTTCTAAATACATAACCTTGGGTTTTGTCGCTTAATTGTAGAATAAACTCTCTATCTTGTAAGTCTACAAATTTGTGTTGTCACTGTTCGAGTAGGGGATACCTAAGAAAGCTCTAATTTTAGATAATTGTAACTAGTCACACAAATAAAAGAGTCTCGCTGCTTGATATAATAGAGGTCCCAACTTCTCTTTTTAAACTTAATATTGAAAGGTCGATTATATACATTATATACATTTGGTAACTAAAACAATAAGTGTATTCCTTTTAAACTTTTACAAGGGTTCTCCTACTAATAGAACAAAGAGCAGACTGAGTAGAATCATGAAGCGTTTCCATTCTTCCTACTAGCATTTTCGAAGAAAGTTTTCAAAGAGAGGCCTTAACTTAAAAGCCTGGACCTAGTATTTAGCTAAATCCGTTTCATAAAGGGATACTAAATTGCTTATCTGTTGCTTTGGTTTTTACAAGAGACCCTGCATAATTATCAAATCTTAAGAGCTTTGCTTCGTCGATAGACAACTACTCAGTCCTGAAAATTGCTTTAATATAGGATTAGACTAAGAATTTGTGTGACTTAGGGAATCTATTATATCACTTTGCTCGAATAAACTTAGAAGTCTTTATCCCGTTGTGTGTAAAGTTGAGCCTCATACAGTTCTTTAAAATACTATTTGCTTTGTAGGTAACTAATTTAAGAGAGGCTAGCAATAGAATATTTTATTAAAAGGAACACTTGAATAAGGTTACATTTGTTCCAGAATAGTATAATGAGGGTTGTTGAATCAAGTATGAGACAGGATAGGAGGGCTTTTCATAAGAATAGTTAGGGTTTTCGGTGTCCTATCAATACTCTATAGTTTTATATAAAGGTTTCCGTTTTTGGAATTAGTATCAGGAAATTAATAAACTTCTTTGCTTTACAGTCCAGAAAAACTAATAACAAAAGTAAAGTATAGCTGGGGTAGAAAAACTTGTAGGATCCTCGTTTTAGCAAAAAGAGTAATACCGGCACTTGGGTTTTTAGTGTAATTTGGTGATTCCATGGTCAAGAAGAAGTCCTTGTTTTAAAAGATATAGAGTAAACGAGATCCTAATTATGCTTTACTTACACTGGGTACTTTGTAGACTGACATCTAGCTATAGGTTAATTTACAGGGTTCCTATTAAAGATTCACTAAAAGAGTCTAATAATCCAGGCAAGGGATTTAAGGGTCCTGTAAATATAAAAAGCGCAGGTCATACCCTTAATCTAATCAAAAAGTTTTCTAGTTTTTTGTATCCTATTATCTTTATTTTTTACTCTAGATATTTCTTAAAGTGTATTTACTACATTAGAAGTCAGGATACTTTCAATAAACCGTATCAAGAGAGTAACAAGGAATTTGGATAGGATCCATTTATTATAATTTTTGAGCTACTGATATGGAGTTGTTTGGGAAGGGGTCCCCGCGACTTAAATAATTGCCCCGGATTTTCTTACTCGGAGTATAAATAAGTTTAACCCTCGGTTAAAGCCTTTCTTTACATATTGTAATTGCGCGGAGATCTAGCGAGAGAGAAGTAATTACAAAAGCAAGGCAAAGAAAGCTTCATAAGAGTTTAAATCTAGTTCACACTTGTAGTTTCTCATTTTTAAAGGTTTATATGATTTATAAGAGCTTGTGTTATTTACTTACTTCTCCTTAACTATTTCGTACCCAGGAAATTTGAAGTTCTCTCAGCTAGAGTACCAGAAGGGGCTTATAAAAAGGCGGAAATCCTTGTATTCTGAATGTATCTATATTGTTGGATATTGTAAAATATATTAGGAAAGGGTTGTCTTTATATGAGGAATAAGTAGGTATGAAAAGGAAGGTAAGTATTGGGAACAAAGATATCAATTTTAAAGAGCAAGCATCAATGCTAATAAAAAGTAATATCCTTGATAAATGAGTAGTAAGAACTTTTCGAGAAGTCTGTCTAATTGATTGAAAGAAATCTAAACAATAAAAGTTAAATAGGAGAACGTATTTATCTCGTCAAAGCTGTGTGGAATGCTCTAAATCTCTCAGATGACAATGGGTTCCAACAAAAATGGAGGGAATTTCTATAGTAAAGTATCCCCCTTCTGTCCTAGTACAAATAGGGTTTCTGCCTTGTATTTTTAATTTTACTAGCTGTTAACTTAATTCTTAATTATAGTATAAAAAAGGTTAATCTTGTAAATTACTCTATATTAGAGACATCCATGGGAATGAGATAAGAGTTTCCCTTATACATACTCTCTATTTAGACATTAGTATACTTCTTTCAGGAGATGTTAACTTTTATTATTGTTTTGGGTCTTTTTTAGAACATTGCAAATACTTTGTAACCCTATACAATATCTTCTATCCTTATAGGTTTGAACTTGAAACACTGAAGGCTTGTCAACCGCACTTATATATCGGAACCCATTCTGTGAAAAATATATTAGAAAAACCCTTTCGTAAAAGCTTATATTACCCTTTTTGTTACTCAAAAGGCATGGATCCGGCTATGTTTAAAGTTGTATATTTAATCTGATTTCCTACCCAAGCCTCTCCTCTAATAAGAGTACTAATTAATGCTTGTATTTATCGTGCTGTAAATCAGAATTAGTGGCTTGTTTGAACATCCTACTCTTGCTATTCATTCTGGAAATTAAGGAAAATTTGAGGGTTCAAATGTTAATATTAGAACATAAACAATATTTTATCCAGATCTTATCTGTAAATAAAATATTCATAATTAAAAGGGACTTGGTTTCATTTTCTAGTGATTTTAACTAGGCAACTGCCTAGACACGTATTTAGTCTTACTATTCTTGTTACTCGATTGCTTTTACTACTAAACTCGGTAAAGCCATCTCTTGGGGAAGCCCTTCTTGCAAGTATATCACTCAATTGTAGCTAGCTCCGTTAATGAAAGTAACGTCTCTTTCCAAAGCTACTCGCTAAGTATGGATTTTACTTGACCATAGAATATCCTTGAAAATGCTTGGCTTGTAACTTACTACAGGTAGTAATACGATAGATGTCTAAGAAATTAAAAAATAAGAAGGGTCTAGATTACAAGGACTATAAATCAGCCTATCCTGAGCCAACCGGGATGCCTCTCAGCCCTGTTTAAATTAAAGGGATAATATTTGGAATTGCTTAATAGAGAGCTTATATCTATTTTATAGAAATTCTTCTAAAAACTGAGTACACCTATTTTAGGGTCTCCGAATCAGTTAATACAAAGTACTCCGCGCTGGGTGGTAGAGGGTTCAAATCGACTTTAGTAAAGTATATCTCCAAAAAACTCCGGTTAGAATTCCCTGGTAGAATTTTAAAAGGGTTCCGTCAAAGGAAGGACACTTTAAAAGTATAATTACCAATGAATTCCGCATATCAAAAAAATACACAACACGCTCACAAAAGCCTTTCAAGAGAGGAATCCTTGTAGCTTTGCTAAAAATAAGCCCCTTCCTACTAATCCTAAATATAGGCAAGCTCATAGATAAAAAATGTTTGACAACTTTGTTCTAAAAAACCCTTTTGTTGTAGGGGGGCATAAAAGACAAAGTACAAGTTTGAGATTCTATTGCATTTGTTTGTGTAACTACTCCTTGTAATAATAGAAGATTCCTTTGAATCAAACACGGGAATATCTAAATAAATTTTACTGCACTGCGCCTTTAGTTCTATAGGATACGGGTGAACTGACTCTTAGTACTTTACGTTGCCTATATTAGGAGCTGCTTTTTCATAGCAAAGATTCCCTCCTTATACCCACGCTAGTAAAAAAAAGGGTCCAACAAGTACCTTATGCAAGACTTTAAAGCCTAGTTGGTATGTTTAGTTACTAACCGAACTTTCAATATAATGAGGATATAAAGACCTCTCGTTTTTTTGCATAAATCAACATTATACAAATGAAGTGTGCAAACACCATAAATTTGTAGATAAGGTTTTTTGACAAACCCGTTTATTACCTTTCTGATTCCTGCAAGTGTTCCCCACTCAATTTTAGTTATTTTAGCTTGCTTCTTGTATTAAAGGAGAATTATTAAAGCAGTCGATAATACGTATGTAAGAGTCGAGGAAGCTTCGCTATACAAGGCATTTATCTACATTATTTTGTCTAAGACTCTTTTTTCCTTATTTTATAGACAAGAAACCACAATATGATATACCCTTTTTCTAGTATTCCTGTAGTATAGAATAGAGATGCGTATTAAAAAAAAGATTCCTTATTCCCAATAAAAATACCTTTTACGTATACATCTTCGTATTATTTGTGCTGTTGAAGTACATCCTGTAACAAGGTTATCCTTAGGAAACTCTTTTTTGTGACTACTAAGTAGGGTCAAGTCTATTCTAGGAGAGGTAGGATTAACATGGGGAATGCCGCAAAGTAGTGGCAAAACCAAAACTAGGTTAGCTAATGCAAGGTTTAAATATTCTGGCCAATTTTTAGGGGGGGTATAACCTGAGGAAGTTTAAAAACTAAATTAAATAAATCAGTAAACTGTTAAGTATAAAAAAAACGAACAAAGGTTTTTATTATAAGTGTCACTCAACAAGATAAAATTCTTTCAAATAGGGACTAATGAAATCTTTAACAAATTGGAGATTCTAGATAATAAACAAGCGTTTCTACGAGAAACTACATGATTTATAGGAAATGGAAAGTTCTTTAGCCTTAAAAAATTATTTAAAAGCTTGGAGCAATTAGAGTAACAATCTATCTAAACATATATAAAGAGTTTGGTCTTTTTATTTAGGGGTATCGTAAACTTTTAGCCAGCTAAATGCATCTGAAATCTTGTTGTTCCAGTCGTATAAGTAGAAATTAGGAGTCTTTAAAATTGATATATAAAGTCAATTGCTAAACAAGAAGTTCGTGTGTTCAGACAGCGCAGGGCTCTAATAGGCGCAAAAGGGTTAAAAACTTTAGATCTAGGCTTTGTGTTGCTACTCTATGAATTCCAGACACAAGGGGTTACCCCACACTGATATAAAAGTAACAACAAATTAGAAGTATTTATGAGATAACCAAGTACCTAAATTATAATAGGAACATGGCTGTTGAGCTCTTTATTCGGCTAGAGGGGATATGCATGAGATTTTATTCTTTGCTTTTCTTTACTTTTTAATAGTAAGACCTAGAATCTAACTAAAAAGGAAGACCAGGGGTTCGAGCCCTACTACTTTAACTTATAAGATAGAGAGATAACCTCGTATTTATTAAAACTTCACTTGGTATTCCCTAGTAAATGTAAGCAAATGCAAGGTTGCTGGAAACCTATTCTTTTTCATCGGGTTTTAGCACAATAGAATTTCTTTTTATTTAAAAAAGAGAGGAAGCCCTATAAAATTCCCTGCTAATTCGGATAGTATCGGCTTTTTTCGGAGTTCCCTTATAGATAGAATCCCACAAAGTAACAAGTAAAGTTATTTAATTTGTAGAGTAGTTATTGAGCTTTTTTTCTGCTATGCTGGATTCCATCTTTAGTCCATGTTCTTGCCAGGAGTAGAGCACGAAATTACCGGACGAGTATCGGTCCAAAAGACGCCATTATGTATACCTAACTTTGAAGAATTTTATTTAAATCTAAGTGCATATTCCTTATACCATAAAAGTATATCCAGTGATAGCCTTTTTTATTCAGGATCTTTAACTGAAAGCATTCTTGGTTTTATACTTTAGCGGGTTAATCTTTTTTTTCTAACCGGAAAATCTGCTGAGCGCTTAAGTCAGATGGGGCATATTATTGATATTGTAAACTATCCTTAAAAGGTGGGTTTGTATCACAAATCCCTTGAAACCTATATCAAAAACAAAGACCTTAAACTGAAAAAGCTTTGTTGCCTATAGTCCTAATACACGGGAAATTCATTTTATATGTTGCAGATAAATGGTAATAAAAACCTCCAACCAGTAAACTCATTGATTGACCTGGTGTAGAGACTCTTCAAGGAATTCCTAAACCCCTTTTATAAAAAGCTATTGCTATATAGGATCCTATTTAATCACAAGCTACTAAAAATTGAGAGGACCCTTAGTCAAACTCGGAAAATCCATCCGTATAGTTAATCCTTTACATTAACAAAGAAAAAAACTTGCGAAGTCCCTTCCATATGAACTCTTTCGAATGGGATACCGTTTAGGAACTCCTTTATCACTCTTATTATATTAAAAAGCAAGCTAAATTAGCAGCCTACCAAAAATAACCATTGATACAACAAAAGTCTTTGAACACCAATAACTAAGTGTTAAATGCTAATGCTTCCTCTCTTATATTGTACTTATAAAGTCTCTTACTATACTTCTAATGTACTTGAATACCATGCAATTGCATAATTAAACATCCTCTTTAGGACTTCTTTAGGAGGAAAAGCTTATATCTATTAAAATTCCCGAACTTTCTATCTATTAAAATGAGCTTGGTAATTAGTAATTAAGTAAGACTCATGAACTTATCGTATTATTTGACTAAGGATGTAATCCTCTTAAAAGTAAGGAAAAAGCCTACATTTAGAAAATGTGTACTCTGTAACATATAATAAAGGAGGGCTTTAGAACTAACTTATTTCCTTAATAATAGAAGTTTTGCTCGTTTAAGTATTAGCTTTAAAAGAGGAATTTGTATTCTCTTGAATGAAAGGAAAATATAACAAAGTATAACATTAAGACCCCTCTATATTACAAAAATCTTGATTCTAAATCACTTAATTAAAAGGAGGATTTAGTTTCATTAGTTTTTAACGAGAAAAGCTAGGTTTCCTTACCTTGGAATAGGCTTACTGGGGTTAGTTATAGGAGCGGTTCTAATACTATTGATATACTTAACTTGACTTATAGGAATTACATATATTAAATAATAGTAAATTGTAGGAGACCCCTGCTATTTTATTCCGTTTTGTCGGGATACTCTATAAGGGATCCGAAGGAAGATATGTTGACTCTTATTTGTGTACTTTTATGTTAACTAAATTTTGTAATAAATTAAGGTAAGTAGCTTCGTCAGTTATGGATTTTAAGAGCGCGGTAATTCTAGTCTTCTTTTTTAATATTTGTAATAGAGGTTCTTTTAAAGGAGGTAATGCTGCCCAACTAAAGTTTGTCTATTCTAGTACGAAATATAGAGATCCGGTAAGCAACTCCTTTAGTCTTATACTTTATGTATAGTTTAGTTTTTATAAGGCATTTCTTTTATAGGCTGGACAGAAGGGCTTCAGTGAGATTGAATAACATTTCGATTTTCCCGGTAAGTCGTGGGTAAGCATGGGTATCCTCAAAAGTAGATTCCTTTGGGGTTGAGAAAAATAGAAAGATTTCTTTTATAATAAGTTTTGTTCCGTAAACCAAGGATTTAATACAATAGGGACTCCCAAATCTGTAATCTTAGGAAGCTATCAAGACTAAACTAAGGAGTACCACAAGTAAAAGCCATTTACCGATAATATTAGTGTTTGTAAGAAGGAAGTTAACACAAAACCCGTAAGAAACTTTGCTTAAGATATCCTGTAGATAAGGGTTTCTAGAAATGAATATTGAATATAGTACAGGCCCTAACATAAATATAATCCACTCTAGAATTAGAATATGAAAAAAACCTCTTCGTACAACTTGAATTGCCAGATATTTAACTATTTAACTTATTCTTGTTTACAGTTAAGATAAAGAAAGCTTACCTATTTACAAAGTACACCCCTATAAAATTAGACAACCTAACACAGGAAGTTTGGAATACCCTTTTTTATTAGTAGAACTCTTAGGCAGTCTAATATTAAAGAAATATAGCAAAATGAGTAGAACGGTAAGTTAACTCATAAGAGCTTCTGTAGAGATAGACTAGTTATTGACTCATAGTAAAGTTATCTGTCCAATCCTCTAATTCTGCATTAAATAGACCATAACGCTCCGCTTTTCTTGTAGCTAGTTTATTATTTTTAAAAATCTTGCTTACATATAGAATAGTAAGTTAATATAAGCTTTCCTAGATACAAGCCGGGAATCCTGTAGAAAAAGTGGAACACTTTCTAAAGCTTTCCTTACTTTTTTAGAACTTTTACTCGAGTAAGTCTAATTAATTGTAAATTTTTAATTAGCTACAACTGTGTAGATTTAAGACTTTCCTATTAGAGCGAGTAAGTATCTCGTAATTTATAAGGACAGTTTTGACTATCTTACCCAGGCCAAATAGAGTTATACCTTCTTACGTTTAGTAGGCAACCCCTTGAGTAACTAACCAAAACTACCAGTTTAGTAGTGGATAAAGCCCCACTTACAATAGAAAACTCTTTAAGCAGTACAAAAACTTCCTTACATTATTAGAATTCTTACCAAAACTGAGTCGGTTCTTAATAAACTTTAGCCTTTGGAGCGTTGCTTTGAGGTATGTCCCTGAAAAAAGTTACTTACCGACCTGGGCGGGACTCAAAAGGTTGGGGTTAACTAGAGTTCTTCATAAGATTCTCCTTATCTCATACTTTATGGACTTGAGAGACCCCTAATTTATAGGCCAGCCAAAAATCCAAAAAGTAAAAAACGAGACCCCTTGTTTTTATAATGGACTCGGGTGCCCTTGTATTGTATAGTGACTAAACGAACTTCTTGTGTATTCCTTAGTATTTCCCAAATTCAAGCAACCCGAAATTTATATTGAATCTCTTTTATTATTTGAGAATAGAAAACCTTTGTGCGTAGTAGTTAAGTCTAATCCCGGAAGGGCTCCTAGAAGATATAGGTGTTTGCATTCAAAAGTACCAGATCGCGTATAAGGACCACAAAATCAATGTGTCCTACTACAAAATTTCACTTATAATATAAAGCGAGGATATAGCTATCTCCTCCAAGATTGCAAAACGAAAAGGTTTTAAATTAATATACTGCACATAAGAAACCCTCCTCTAATGGGGCCGGATACCTTTATACTACGGACCTGTTTTACTTAGAGGATTCTAGAGTCGTATATAAAATAAGAAAGATCGAGATAAATCAGTCCCTTTGGAACTCAAACTCTTATAAAAGGAAATTCCGCAAAAGCAAAGGAACGGGAGTGTATATACAAGAAGGGGTATGTTGCTAAGTACTGATCCTTGTGACTCGGAACTTTTTTAGTATTGACTATAGTAATTTTTTATACTATACTTGAACTTGTGCAAAAAATGCTGAAAAAACTCCCCTTTCTAATTCTAAGAGGCGACGGCTTTAAGCATGGTTACTGTATCTTACGGGTTTTACTTTATAATTTATTTCCTAGACTATGTTCTAAGAGTAACTATATCTCCTAAGTTAGTTGAAATCCTTGCCATAACCCCATTTCTTTTAGCTTTTATAGA
>JAYMSZ010001565.1:0-13979 GCA_036897665.1 Pelargonium citronellum
TTTCTAATCCAAATATCATCAATCGGAATCTCATTCTCATTCTCATTCTCATTCTCATTCTCATTCTCATTCTCCATTCTCATTCCCAAACCAAAATTCCTAATCCAAACGGTACCTTATAGTGTAGAGTTTTGTAGATATTATTTTACTGTGGTGGACATTAATGCTCACGTGCATGCTTTGATTGTTTAATCTTCTTCCCAACATCACTTTCCAGTATGTATTTTCTTATGGTCGGAGTGCTCAAGATAAAGTTAAAAAAATAGCAGTAGGAGGAAATGAATTCTTATCCTTCATTCATCAAATGAAATGGACCCTTGGAGTAGTGATCAACACATTTGTTGGTATTACTTTAAGGATTAAACTACTTTTCATCTTGAAACTTTTTCATCAAGTGTCATTGTTTGAGTGGTAGGAAGAAATTCATACAAAGCTGCAAAAATAAAAATAAAAATCTTTCAAACTTTAAATTACTTTACAAAGGTGCATGTTTAATGGTTGATAGTTAGTAACTTTTTAACTGTGATTTTTTTTATTTTATAAAAGTAGTCAATTAAGCCATTTTCGAATGGTTCCCGACTTTATGAAAATTCACTGAGATTCACGTATCTCCTACAATGTCATACAGCAGATGAGGAGCTTCAATACAAACGTGTTGTGTAAATAAAAAAAATTAATTTACACATTTTATGTAGAACTTTTATCACATTTATTTAGTGCTAAAGTTACTCTAATTTCTTTTTTGTTTTTTGAAAACAAGTTACTCTAAATTTTGTGTATTGAGGTCTACGAATAAATCTCTATTTATAAGGAGAATAATCAAAATACCAAACGAAAATGAATAAAAGTTCTAATAAAACAAGTTAAAAACTGCATAGGCACGGTTTTTTTTTTTTTTTGTTTAAACAACTGCTTAAGGAACCTTACAAGAGATATATACACAAGCTTGAACAAGGAAACAATAGTATTCAGAAAATGCATAGACACGGTTGTAGGTCTGGTCACACTATTTTTGCTCAGTGTTTTTTGCCTTAACTAAACTCTATTTTAGTCCATTCTTTGTTTGGAGCTCTTTGTGAATATTTCCAATGAGTTTAGAAAACTTCTAATTATAGAACTATTTAAGCATGGCCCTATAGATGTCACAGAGTTGGAAGGATATTTATACGTCAAAGTCGTAAACACTAAGTGACGTCTAACAATACACTACTGTCCTCAAATTATGAGACTTTTAATGACAAGTCTATCATCGTATAAACAACAAACTGTAAAGCGATTCTCAAGTGGTTCTGTTCAGTGTAATGGTTCACCAATCACCACCTACATTATTAGATGATATTATATATTTATAACAACATCTTGTCATCCATCTAGCAACGTACTAATTCGCCAAGAAACATTTTAATAATAAATGTTGTAAGGACATCCAAACACTAAATCATTGACATGCAAATATGAATGTAGAATGAAAGATGACAAGTACTTTTATTAATTATGAACATGGTATGTAATAATCTATATATGATCATCAAAATGATTAGTTTTTACTTTTTCAGGGCATTTCCCAACATGAGTAACTACCCATATTCTTCTAAAAGTTAACAATACAAAATAAGCTCTTTTTCAGAACTGATCATATATTCTGAGATTTTGAATTTTAGATATGCATCATATATGTTCACAATGTCTTCATTAAGCTAATGGTGAGTTCAATTATAATATGAATTCTTCCATTATTGTAGTCTTTGTTATGCTGTAAAGATTACAAAAGTAATTACAAAGGGCAGTAAAGTTATATTCGAATTCAGGAAGGTGTGGCACAAAACAAAAAGGATTATCATTTGGACACAGCTAAGATTGGTGACAAAAAAGGAAAAAAGAGGTTTATTAAGTAGAGCTTAAAGATAAAACACAATCTTTTGTAACTACATGGATGGTTTGTCACATGCACAGCATCATCATTCATGCTCTTTGCTTCTAACTTTGGAGTGGACCTTTCACAACCTATACCAGCCAGCCTTGATCACAATATTATGCTTCTGCATAGAATTTATACCAAGGAATTTGATTCTGAAACTTAGTTTATGATGATTTGTATGGTATATGCATCCAATCTTTGGATGCCATATTTTCTTGCAGTCTCTCAATCAAGCATATATAATTAACCTCATTGCATGAACAAGCACTTTCTGTTACAGAAGCCTAGGATTGTTGTGCACAACTGTTATTTGGTGATAAAGTGGCCTAATTCAAATATTGAAGAGAAGTGCTCATTGTTTGTATGATTTCATCATTGTGTCCATGGAGAATATGTGGATGCCAGAAACTCTGAATGCATTACTTTTCACATTCTACAACCTTTTGATGGATGACACCTATGCTATCTATCCTTTTTTCATGGTTTCAATGCCATAGCAGTATCTATGCTTATCCATACAGATATGAAGATTCCATGAATTTGGTCTCTCTAACTTTTTAAATCTCTGGTTTTTACAGCAATCAAACTTGTTTACTTGAAACATTTCTTTCTTTTTATCAGATGAACCTTTCTGTCACCTAGGAATCTTTGTATGATTTTCCTTTTGCAGCTTGTTCTGGTACTTTAATACTATACCTTGTATTGTGACTGTAATTGCTTTCAATCCACAAACTTTTTCTGCTTCTTTTACTTTCTCTGGTAAATACAATTCATTAAACAAAAGATGCAATACAAGAAAAAGAGGGAGGGTCACTAAAATATGAATCCAGACAATTATGAAAAGCATGATGTAATGTGACTTCAATAAGACTTGAGAATTGCAGTTTCAATTTTATCTTGGAAAAGAATAAAAGAATTTCTTTTGAGCACTAGGGTGATACAAATGGAACTTCAACTTTTGGGGTGAAAAAAATATTAAACTAGTCAATCCTTGCTCCATCACTAGACTGTCTACCAACCTCCACATCTCTATATATTGAGCTCCATCCCCCAACACATCCTCAACTTCTTCTCATTGAATTCTTGAGCCTTTGTAAGCAGAAAACCTTCATTTTCTCTTTGTTGTCTCACTTTCTTGGAGTTTCTCTGTCATTCCACCTCTGACTTCTAAAGCAGTTTTGTTTGGTTCCTTTATGCAGAAAATGGATTTTCTTGGAATATGTCTAGTGGCCTTACTGACCATGTTGCAGACAACTCATGGCTATGGAGGTGGATGGTTCAATGCCCACGCAACCTTCTATGGAGGTGGTGATGCCTCTGCTACCATGGGTAAGGACCAAACAATACATGTTGGGAACATGTTTATGAATTATACCTTATTTGTTAATACAAGGTTCTTCTAGTTGATCATGTTGTTAATGCAAGGCTCTTCTTGTTGATCATGTGCATGTACTTCAGGTGGAGCTTGTGGGTATGGAAATCTTCACAGCCAAGGCTATGGGACAAACACTGCTGCATTGAGCACTGCCCTATTCCATAATGGGATGACTTGTGGAGCCTGTTTTGAGATCAAATGTGTAAGTGATGCCAGATGGTGCCTTCCTGGATCGGTCATCGTCACGGCCACAAACTTCTGTCCTCCAAACAATGCTCTCCCAAGCAATGCAGGAGGATGGTGCAATGCTCCTTTGCATCATTTTGACCTTTCCCAGCCTGTTTTCCAACACATAGCTCAGTACAAAGCAGGAATTGTTCCTGTTCAGTACAGAAGGTAAAGCTTAATATGCATACCATCAAGTTTTTGCCCAATAATACACAAATACAATATGATTGATACCTTTTTTTTTTCTGTATTTGTAGGGTTGCTTGCAGGAAGAGTGGTGGAATCAGGTTCACAATAAATGGACACTCCTACTTCAATCTTGTGCTCATAACCAATGTTGGAGGGGCTGGAGATGTCGTTGCTGTGTCGGTGAAGGGCTCAAGAACTGGATGGCAAGCAATGTCCCGGAACTGGGGCCAAAACTGGCAAAGCAACTCTTACCTCAATGGTCAAGCCCTCAGTTTCAAGGTCACAACAAGTGATGGCCACACTGTCCTGTCCAACAATGCTGCTCCTTCCAACTGGGGGTTTGGCCAAACCTTCAGTGGGGCACAGTTCTAGTTTGTCAATAACACTGCAACAACTACTAACCAAATTATATAGCTTGAGGGGAACCAACTAGTTTTCTGACTAATTCCTTGTCATTATCGTACATACCACATTGGGTTGGTAAGTGTAATATAATAAAAGATCATAGTGAAGTCATGAAAAGGTCTTTTATGAATGGCCTTGACTCCTATGGTCTTTCTTATTTTCCTTTCTAGGGTGTGTTATAGAAACACCATCTCTGGCCAGAGAACATTAGTAAAGTGTGTTATCTGATTTTCATCAAAATTGATGTATGCAAAACTCAAGGATGAAATGTTGTGTTAAGAAAAATGTTTTACAAGATTGATGTAGACTGCATAATATGAATGGATGATGGTTTGTAGCAAAATCCATATAGCTTTCTTTGACAGTTAAAGGCCACCTTGAACAAGAAAGAGTATTTGAGTACCAAATGTGCCAATGTAAACATAGGATAAGATACAATGAGCTTTTGATTCAATAAAAGATCAACAGAACAATGGCATATACATGTTCGGGTACCAACAACCAGCCATGACATAGTTACAATCTGCCCCAGAAGACTTCTAGATTTCGCCAAAACATATACAAAATTGGTTTGGCATTGGAAAATATAAATTACAGACACCCCAATCTCCTCTGGTCTCAGGATCTCACCCGGGACTCCAACAATCTCCTCTTGTTTCGGTAGTCCAGATTTTACACAAGGCTTACATTGATCTCTTCATGAACAAGTATAGCAAGGAACACTAGACAAACATGAAGTAAAAGTCATTCCTTAGTCCATCCACAACCCACTATCAGCTGCAGATAGCTAAAACAGTTAAAAGTTAGATATGCATAGAGATGGATGTTCTTAACCAGCTCACTGAAAAACCAAGAATATCTAATACTAATACAAATGACTGAAGCATTAATCTACAGTATATTATACTCCTACTATGTATTACACAGATAAACCCCAAGGGAACAACCTAGAATTCAGATAAACCAGACCCAAATCCAACTAAACATCCCAACAAGCAAACACAATATAGATTTCAATAGAAAAATAGCGTCTGGGACTCTGGGTGAACAAAAATATCAGAAAAAAATAGCACAAATAAAAAAGCAGCGTCCTTTCCCTCATATAAATAAATAAAACATGCAAGAACCAGACCAAATCAATTTCTGGCAACCTAAAGATCATCCACCAATATCAAAATCAAACAAACCTAGGAGACAACAACAATGCAGGACAAAAATAAGATAATAAAGCTGATAAATTTATGGGTTTTGTTTGGGTGGGTAAGCCCGCCAAACCGTCATCGCCCGATGAAATATCTGAGCTCTGGATGCGGGCAGTCTTCATAGCAGAATGAGAGGTGGCGGTGGGAGGCGGAGCCGCCTGCAACCCCTGCGTCAGGGGAGGGTGGCTCGGCCCATGTCCGCCGACTCCAAACTCTGCTCAGATAAGATCAAGTAGTTTGAAAACCTCCGTCTAGGGTTTTTGCTTTTATAGACCCTTCCAAGAAGGAATTTACGGCATGTCGTTTCTTTCTTCGTCTTTGTGAATGGAACGGTTGGTCGTATATATGAACCAGCTTCACCTTTCAGCTTGGGCCTTGGAGCAGCCAATTCGGATCCAAACCCTACACCCGAAATCCGACCCACATTTAAGATCACACAAAATAGGCCCAATAAATTTTTAAATAATGATAATTTTTTATCAGACAAAAGCTCGAACTTGATACCTCAAGAAAAGTAAGAACCTTAAGGCACTTGCCCCGATGTTACTTATCAAAATAATGAGAATTTTTCGAGCACTAGATACATAATAATTTTTTTTGAAGAAAAATAAATAAAATAAAATTTAGAACAATAAAGTTAAAAACCTCATCAAATGAAACGTACCCTTTCATTAAGGATGGAGGCTGGAGTGGTGACGTGGGAGTCCGTGAGTGACATGGCGACTATTAGTTGATGTGGCAACTGGTGTGGAGGGGACAAATGATGTGGCGGTCGTCTAATTGCTACAGTCGGCTCATAGGACCTAAATAAAAAAATAATTGAAACTATAAGAGTTAAGACCATATAGTTTTAAATTCATAAGCTAATTCTAAAATAATTTTAGTTTAAGAGAGACAAAACTATTTAACCATTTACTTTATAAAATCAGAGTTCAGACAGTGAAGCTCTATAGTTTTGGTTCCAAATATTTTCTTTTTCCCATAGGCCCTGGTAGCAACTTATTTAAAATATCCCAAAAATAAATTAGAGGTGATGAGGTGATTCCAAGAGGCAATGAAACAAAACCAGCCAATTTCAACTCAATTAATTTAGCCAATATATAAAATTAAGTAGAAAATGAACGGCAAAGAGCAAAACAACTAAAATAAACACATAAACTCATTTAAAGAAAAGATTGCAATCTGCAAGGGCTTAAAAGAGAAGAGGAACACACACTCCATAGTTTATATATGATGCCTCATTTGATCCTATTCCAGACGTAAACATATTTCACAGCACATACATTTTCATATAACCCACAACATCCCCTCCCATCCTTTTCAGGTTCATTTCTGTTTCTTGATTCTTTAACATCTCTCAGAAATGGATATTAATTTAAGTTTGTTCCAGTTCCTTATGATTTGATATTGATTTGCTATATATTTGTTAGGGTTTCAAGCTTTTGATTCAATTTGGAGAAAGATTTTGTTTTGTTAACTGTAATGTATGATTCTTGGTTGGGTATAAATTTCTGTTTCTTGATTCATTAACATCTCTCTCTTTTTCCTTAACATGGTTTATTTAAGTTTGTTCCAGTTCCTTATGTTTTGATATTGATTTGCTATACATTGGTTAGGGTTTCAAGCCTTTTGATTCAATTTGGAGAAAGATCTTGTTTTGTTAACTGTAATATAGGATTCTTTGTTGGGTATAACTAGGGCATTGCCTATTGGGGAAGATATAGCAATTCATTTATTTCTCTTATGAATCAATCAAAGGTTGTTGTGAATTGTGATTGTTATTATGTACGTATGTTGTTTGTATAAATTAAGCAGGAGAGATGGGGGATGCTATGGTGAGTCGATACTGGTGTTACATGTGCTGTCAAATGGTGAACCCAGTGATGGGAGGTGAGATCAAATGCCCATTCTGTGAGGGTGGGTTTGTGGAAGAGATGGGCAGCAGTGGGGACACCAACAATGAAATTACTTTGGGTTCGGAGCGTGCACGCTCTCTTTGGACCGCGATCTTACTCGGTTTGATTGATGTTAGAGGTCCGCCTCGTGCACGAGTGCTCACAACTCAACAAGATCATGAAGATCAGGCAACTGAGATAGATAGGGAATTTGAATCTCCGCTCAGGAGGCGGATAGGAAACTCGTCCACTAATCCCGTCTTCCGTTTCCTTCAAGACCTTCGCTCCTCAATGGCTTCTGAATCAGAGATTAATGCTGAACATGATCAGAGGGAAAATGGCAGTGTGATTGTTGTTAATCCGTTGAACGACGAAGCCTTGTTTGTTCAAGGTTCGTTTCACATGAACCAATCGCAAAATCCAAACCGGAATGCAGCCAGCATTCTAGGAGAGTACTTGTTAGGGCCTGGTTTGGATCTGTTTTTGCAGCATTTGGCTGAGAACGCTCCTAACCGAAATGGCACCACACCGGCTCATAAAGAAGCAGTCAAAGCAATGCCTACTGTGATTATAGAGGAAAACCTGCAGTGCTCGGTATGTTTGGAGGAATTTGAGATCGGAGGGGAAGCGAAGCAGATCCCTTGTAAGCATAAGTTTCACAATGCTTGTATTCTTCCATGGCTAGAGCTTCATAGTTCTTGCCCAGTATGCCGATTTCAAATGCCTTGCGATGATACAAAGATTGAGACAAGTGGGTTCAGGAACATTGGTGAGAGGGGCAGGATTAGCAATGCAAGGAGCGGTGCTGGGAGAAGGTACTGGGTTCCTACCCCGTCACCTTTTGACAATTTGCTTCCCTTACCAGGATCTCAAAGCAGTGGGGGTTCTACTTCAGCACCTTCATCTGCAAACACATCACAAACTGCTTTTCCTGCCAATGAGGATTGAAGAATTAAAGACCTCTTTGTTTGTTCAACATTGTACTCTATACTTTGTACAGTTTTTCACTGAATGTAAATGGCAAACTTGAATGTAATCATTGAAACCTATAAAAGAATTTTTGAGTTTAACATATTATGTTTATCGGGATGTTTCTTTTAGAATCAAATCATGAGAATTAACAATAAACATAACGGCAATGAAATATAGGTGAAGAAAGGTTAATAAATCTCATTGTTGAACAAAAGATAATCAAGTTACATTGACAAAATACTGCTGATGCAGCATATGAAACATAAAAGCCTTAACTGTAAAATTCTCATCAAAACTCAAAACCGATAAATTTGAAGATAAAATTGGATCTGATGCTGGAAAACCTATGAATACCAAATAGCTGCTCTTAATTCCATCACTTAACAGTCAATATCTTGATCACAGAGTTAGCATCAACTCGGTGCAATACCACCACAGAGTCTCCAGATTTGCAGAGCTTCCTCTCTTTTGCTTGATCAAGAGCCGACTCTACTGCTTCATCAGTAGACTCAGCATCAGAAGATCTTGCAGATGCTGAGCTCAAAAGAGGCACCAGACCTCGGAAAATAAGGCTGTGCCTTGCAGGAGCTCCATCACTGCACGACCACTCAAAGGAATCTGTTGTTATCTCTGGAACCACTATGGACAGAATTGGCACACGAGGCCTGTATTTGGCCATCAGCTTCGCTGTGCTTCCTCCTCTAGTCAACACCAAAATAAGAGATGCTTTAATGCCATAGGCAGTTCTCACTGCTGAAGCAGCCAGACTCTCCAATGGACTCATGGGCTGTGGTGCAATTTTCATCATTCTTCGGGATAGTTTATCATCATTGAAATCCTCCGCCTCCACGCAGATTCTTGCCATGGTTTGGACAGCAACTTCGGGGTAGGCTCCAGCAGCAGTTTCCCCACTTAGCATCACCCAGTCAGTGCCATCAATGACTGCATTGGCAACATCAGTGGCTTCAGCTCTAGTAGGCCTAGGAGATTTGATCATGGACTCCAACATCTGAGTTGCTGTCACCACTGGTTTTCCTAGCATGTTTGCCTTCAGTATCATGCTTTTCTGAGCTAGAAATATCTTCTCAATTGGAATTTCCATTCCCAGGTCACCTCGCGCCACCATGAATGCATCCGAGTTTGCAAGAATATCATCAAAGTTAGCAACCCCTTCTTGGTTCTCAACCTGACATAAAAAACAATCAGTGACAATTCCATTTCCAATTCCATAGAATTTAAAACTTGGCCTAAATTAAGATGCCAATGCCACAAGACAGAAACAACAAGATACCATAACATCCTAATGAGCAAAACCTACAAAATTGCAAATTGTCATACCTTAGACATGAGAAGAATAGTCTTGGCATGCTCCCCAAGAAGCTTCCTGACTTCCACAAGGTCTGAACCTTTGCGGACAAAAGAGAGAGCAATCATGTCAATCTTATTTGGGATGCCCCAGCTCAGGATATCCTCTTTGTCCTTCTCTGTCAGGGTAGGGAGATCAACAATGACCCCCGGAAGGTTGACATTTTTCCTCTCCCCCAAAACAGCAGTATTATCACAACGACATCGAACCAAACCTGCTTCCTTGTCACAGGACAGGACAGTAAGTGATATGCTGCCATCAGCACACAATATAACACTTTGTGGCTTCACATCCTCAGCCAACTTTTTGTAGCTCATACAGATCATATTCTCATCACCCAGGAGGCCATAGTCAGTGGATATGGTGATTTCTTGACCAGTCACAAGCTGTATGGGCTTACCATCCTTGAGAAACCCAGTTCGAATTTCAGGTCCCTAAAATTGCACATAAATTTTGTTAGGTTAGCACATTACTCAATTTGAAAATCTCTTTTCATATGCAGCTATTTATAATATGGGCATGATTTCAAGGACATCAACCATTAGATGCAATTGAAAATAAAGCAGATCAAAACAGCAAGTCACCAAAAAAAAGACAGAGACCCAGATTCAAAAGCTCACAAAATCAAACAACCCAAGAATAAAAAAAAGTAACTTTGATGAAAATTACCTTAGTGTCAAGCATGACAGCACAGAGAATGCCAGTGTTGTTCATGGCAGACCTGAGGTTGTCAAGAGTCTCCTGGTGGTATGCATGGCTGCCATGGGAGAAGTTGAAGCGAGCCACGTTCATGCCAGCCCTGAGAAGCTTCTCGATCATCTCCACAGACCTGTAAGCAGGTCCAAGAGTGCACACAATCTTGGTCTTGGGCTTCCTGTCTGAGGCTGCTCCTAGAACCTTCTCCATTGTTGAAGCTCTCTGTTTTGGCTCTGCTACAGCTAGTGCTAGGTCAAGGGTTTTGGTAGGGTTTAAGAGAATTGTTGTTAAGAGTGAACAGAGAAGGAGGGTTTATATAGACGTGTTCAGCAATAACACAATTCTTTTTCACAATTAATCACCTTTCCTTTTCTCATTAATTTTTTTGCTTGCTCACTACTTCAACCATTTTATTTAATTTTAATTTTATTATAAAATATATTTTTTTTGAATCAATTGGTTATAATTATTATTATTTTTTGGTAAAAAAATCCATTTTTCTTATAATAATAATAAAACTAACAGAAGTTTAGATCTAAAAATTGATAACCGACGCAACTAATTGAAGACGCCTACACTTGTGACTTAACTATTTTTCTCTTTAATTGCTTGGAAAACAAGCCAACTTATTAACCACCTACACAATTAATTACAACATAAAAGAAATTGGAGTTATTCCAGAATTATACGTTTTCTACTCTGTTTCTTGTTTCCTCATGGTTTTAGGTGACAAAAAATAATAGTGAGTGAGAGGAATATTTTACAAAATACTATTTCGAATTAATCATTATAAAAGAGGTAGCATCTTAAAATGCTCAATGTGAGAGCCTGAATATCAAGTGCCTTAGTTGCATAAAGATTATTTTTATTTTTTTTGACATATGCATAGAGTTTATTTTTTGTTGTTTCAATTTATATTGCACAATATTTTTTAATGATTTTTTCATACTGTTGGCCAAAAAAAAGGTGAAAAGAATATATTCAAACAAGTCATAGAAAATTGTCCATGGAACACCAAAGCGTTGTTTCAACTGACAAGAATTTGTTTTAGTTTTACTTGAGGTCTCTAGTTCAAAGTACATTTGCGTTTGGTACGGAAACCTCTATCGTCTTTATAGGTCTACGTTTTCAGCTCAAATATGAATTAGTCCGAGTGTACTTGTTTAAAGGTGTTGATATCGTGTTGATCGCAGACCCGCTTCAAAAATCTCATAGATGGTTGAGATTTATAAAAGAAATGTCCATCACATAAAGTCATAAACATTGGTGCTGTCCACTTTTTTTGTGCAATTATTGTCATGATATTGGCATATTGTTGCGTTCTCACAAAACAATTCTGCAGAATGTTTGAATGAAGTTGGACCATAACTACATATATTCCAATTCCACAAACAATTAATGTTCATTATTTTAAGATTTGAATCCTTAATTGACGAGAAAGGGCAACAAAAGAGCTGGCATGCATTGCAATTTGCAAACTTTCTCGGGCCATCCCCAAATGTTTCTGAAACAATGTGATTACTATTTTCAGATTCTTGAATCTTGTGTTTCACCAAAATCTCTCTCAACTTTCAACAATGATGAGTCCATCATACAAAAGACAATTCTTCATCAAATCCATCTCAATTTTAATATGACCATTGTCAAAAGGCTTCTACAGCATAATCAACTCATGCAAATACTTGAAACACTACACTCGATTGCCGTTTTGTATAACTTATAGGCCGCTAAAATAATTACAAAATCTTTAGAAGCAATGCTATGGCGCCTCGAGAAGAGAATAAAAATAACAAGTGGAATATGGCCTCTCCTTAATTAGAGCATGAAAGATGTCGAATAATCCACTCAGTAATGATGTTTGTTTCAACCATCTCTTTTTGTAAGGATGACCAATTTTTTCTGCAACCAGGAATCAATATTATCTGGTATAACTTGAAGCATTTTTTTTTTTTTTGCAGCTAATATCGGAGAGTTCATAGCTCATCATGGCCTTGTGGTTTTTCTTTGTTCATAGAATCCAATTCGTTTTCAAGTTCCTGTCAAAACAACAGTTTGTTTTCTTCATTTTCATTGCAAGAGCATAGTAGAAGTGGTGAGTTAACTAAAACGAAATACCTTGAGCTTTTCTTCTCGACAGAGGACAGGAGTAGACATCAAAGCTAAATATCTGTCAGACAAACAGTACATGAGTGAGACAACATACAGAGAGAGAGAGAGAGAGAGAGAGAAACTCATACTCGCAGCGGCTTGGTTCATCTATACTAGTCAATTCTGTTTTGAGCCCACACCTTAGCATGACCTGTAAAAATAGAGTGAATTCACTTGCCAAAAATTCCACATCTCTAATAAAAGTTTCCAGACTCTACTTTTCATTTTTCCCATTCAACTGGCTAGCCATTCTTTTAGCTTGATAAACAGTTGAAAAGCCAATGTTTTACAAGAGTGAAGGCCTAAGTTGTCCTTCAAACATGGCTGATCCAGAAGCTGCACGTGCATCAGAGAGGAGCAAGACTAACATAATTGCGAAGAAGAAGAAGTTGATCTTTAATACCTTCAAACTTCTACGAGGCCCATTCCAACATCCATCACCATTTGAAAACAGCATGACATTGTATGAGTCTTCAAACTTCTCCCACTCTCTACATGCAATAAATTTTGGAAAAGGAGAAACAAAGATAAGTATGAGAATAAAGACTAAATATTTTGACATATTTCATCTCGAAGAACTAACACATGCATAAAAAACAACTCTATTTGAGTTGTGATTGCATCTAACAATCCCACCCCAGCGCCATTCCCTTCATCAATGGATGACAGAATTGGTTTGAAAAGTATATGCATTAAAATGCATATATTTCATGTACATTATAGACTATGACACATCCGAAGGTTACATAATATCTACATGCTTTGCTACAAACATCTGAAATGGCAAAACAATGCTGACATTAAAATTCTTGTTGTTATATATTCTTATGAGTACATCATTGCAATCAATTAATCAATTTCAATTGACGAGTATTGAAAAGTGAAGGAAGTAGCTGCTACATTTCAGCTACACAGAAGATAAACTCATGTCAGGAACACATACCCCAACCGGGTTGCACTGTGATCGTCCTCCTGGGATGCTTGTTTAAAAGGGCAAACCTTGTACACATACCTGAAAGCAAATCAAGTACAATACCGACACACACACACACACAAAAAGAATGAGAAAGAAAAGAAAAGAAAAAGTATATCAATACTGACGCTGATCCACCATACTCGTTTTAGCACAATAAGGCATAAAAAGGAAGTGAGGAAATTGTTACTTATTCTGCTTGATTTCGTAGCATCGATCATAAAATGAATAGAATTCCTTCTCAGATCCTGCAATTCAATTATCAGGTTTTCAACAAGTGGAGACAACTATTACTCACATATTGGAAAGAAAATAAGTATGGCTAATATTAGATAGACATATTGATGTAATTACTTACCAAAATCTTGTTTGATTTTTTCTGTCAAACTTGATATTTTAGATTCTATATCTGACAACCTTTTACTTGACTTATCATACTCCTTTCGAATACGATCTGCATCTGAGAAACACAAAGCACAAAAAATATATCCCAATTCCATGCACTAATTTAAAGTTCAAAGAATGACAAGCATGCAAGATTTAATTATTACCTAACATATCCACTGGAGTTGGGAGCAAGTTAACTGATCGAAGTATGCTTTTAATAGTTTC
>JAYMSZ010001566.1:0-13976 GCA_036897665.1 Pelargonium citronellum
AACCACTCGGCCCTCTTCTTCTTCTTCGTTTACTCCATTTTGTGTGCACTCTTCTATCTGCTGCTGTCGCCAGCAATCGCCATGTTCTAGCGCTTCTTTTTGAATGTGAGCATCAAATCCCTAATCTTTATTTTGTTATGATTTCATCCAGTTTCGGTTTTTGTACCTGTTTCGAGTTTGATTAGATCGCAGGAAGCCCTAATTTGTGTGTGTGTGTGTGTGTGTTTTGGTGTTTGGCCTAACTGGGGTTGAAGCTAGTTTGTTTGCTCAATAGGGTTTTCGCTTTCTTAAATAGTGATCATTTGAGTTGCTGCAGTTGGAGTTGTTTAGGTTTCGAGTTTTGTTCATTTGGAACAAACATTGGTACAGTTTCAGTGGTTCTTGTATGCTGTTTACTTTACATGGTCAATCAAGTTGGTCTTTTACTGTTGTGATATATCATTTGAAAATGTTGCATTTGCTCTGTTCGAATAAAAATGTTAGCTTTTGGTTTGAAGTTTTTTTTTTTTTTTGTTGGTTTATTTTGGGGTTCAGGAAGGTGACGTTGTATGATAATTAGCTAGATGGCCTGGATGGAGAAAGATTTTGGTAATGAGAGAGAACAGGATCCTGTTAAAGAGAATGGTTTCATGAAAGAATCACCTGTTTTGCCTGGTACCAGTGAATCTTCCGTGTGTGCTTCTCCACACCAGAAGAAGTTTGAAGGGAAGGATCCTCTTTCTTTTGCTGCCATCCTTCGCTCCAGGAACAAGTTTACAGATGCCCTCACCATTTACGAGAGTATATTGGAGAAAGATAGTGGAAATGTGGAAGCTCACATTGGAAAAGGGATATGCCTGCAGATGCAGAATTCGGGAAAGCTTGCCCTCGACAGTTTTGCAGAGGCAATCAAGCTGGACCCACAAAATGCATGTGCTTTGACCCACTCTGGTATATTACTCAAAGATGAAGGTCGCCTTCTTGAGGCTGCTGAGGTATGTCAAAATGCTTCACTCATTGTTATTAAGCCTCTTTAATGCTTATCACTTTCTGCTTTGGTGCAAGTATGATTTTATTTGTAGGCTTGTTAAAAATTTCACATTGAAAACATGCCAATTAAAGCACATGTTCTTCTGGCTCAAAAAAAAAAAAAAAAAAAACACATGTTCTTCAAACCAAAAAATGGAGCAATATCAATTATTTGTGCATTCGTTTGCTACTCTGGTACTTAGCATAATTGATTTTTTATTAGCTTGCAATTATTTGTGCTTAATATTTCTTTGAAGTTGTGATAAATTTTGCTTGTCACAGTCATATCAGAAGGCCCTACTAGCCGATCCTGTATACAAACCAGCTGCGGAATGCCTGGCCATAGTTTTAACAGATCTTGGTACCAGCTTAAAGCTCTCTGGCAGTACTCAAGAAGGAATTCAGAAGTATTATGGGGCTCTGAAAATAGATCCACATTATGCTGTAACCTTTTATTTTTCTCATTCTGGGCTGTAAATTTATTTTATTAATTAATTGTTATTTCTTTTTGTCGACCTTACTTCCTGTGACGCTTGCCATTTTCATTTATGTACTTCATATAGATATGAGCTTTTACTTTATGAATTTTTATTTGCAGCCGGCATATTATAACCTTGGTGTTGTTTATTCTGAAATGATGCAATACGACATGGCCCTTGGTTGCTATGAGAAAGCTGCGCTGGAGAGGCCAATGTATGCTGAAGCATACTGCAACATGGGTGTCATATATAAAAACCGTGGTGATCTGGAGTCAGCTATTGCCTGTTATGAGAGGTAATCTGCCGCTTAATTTTCTGTTGTTGCGGCTTGTTTTGTCTTTGATTTGGATTGTTTCACTTTGGTTGATTGCCTGTCATCTACTGATGCAATCTGTGGTCTATTGTTGTGCTGTCTCAGGTGTTTAGCTGTGTCGCCAAACTTTGAGATTGCAAAGAATAATATGGCAATAGCCTTGACAGATTTGGGAACAAAGGTGGTTTCTCATACAGTTGTCAGCCACTGATTATCTTCATGTAACTATATTTAAAATTCATTTGCCTACTGTGGCTATTCTGTTCCTTAGAATTTCATTTGGTTCTTTGATACCCAACCTTTTATAGAATCATAGTAAGCAATGTGATAGGCTGGTAAGAGTTCTGTTCTCCATTGTGGAAAGGGACATGGTATCCTTGTTATGTTGAAATTTACTTGAGCATATCATAGCCCGGATCGTCCACATTCCTAGGCATTTAGGACGTTGCAAGTTGCAACTTATGGATAAAAATGAGTTTAATAAGTGCTATTCATTGAATGCAACACTAAAAGTTATAGAAGGCTTCTTCCTCCTTATTGCTCAAATTAGAGATATATATTTTTGGGACCTTAGGTTTTGTTATTGTTTGAAATAGACTAGAACTTCTGCAGAGGAACTACCCGTAAAAGACAGATCCTCTTCATTAAAAGGATGGTCAGCTTTCTCATCTTACACCCTACCTAGTGCTTTGACTAAACACTAGCATCCATACTATTGGCTTATAATGGAAACAAATGCACTCTATATAACAGTCCTTACCGGTTTCTGCTCTTTTTCGTATCTTGTATGCTAAAATTGTATTCGGCTTGTGTGCGTTCTATCTTATACGTACTTTTCATTTATAAGATATTCTAACAGCCTACTTTCATCATTTGCCAACTGTATGGTATTTCAATGTTTTTGTTTCCTGATACACTGATATCTTTTTTCAGGTTAAACTGGAGGGGGACATCAACCAAGGCGTGGCATATTATAAGAAGGCTTTGTATTATAATTGGCACTATGCAGATGCTATGTACAATCTTGGGGTTGCTTATGGTGAAATGCTTAATTTTGATATGGTAAGTGCATTGTGGAGGGAAATTGATTCTCTCCCTGCACACACAAAAAGATGCAAGTGTGTGTGATGACAATAAATATTAATAAAGTGAGGATGACAACTTGTTATGTAACTAATGGAAGATATCATTTTATGTGTTTATATGTAGGCAGTTGTATTCTATGAACTCGCTTTCCACTTCAACCCTCATTGTGCAGAGGCATGTAACAATTTAGGAGTAATTTACAAGGACAGGGACAACCTTGATAAAGCTGTAGAGTGTTATCAGGTACATTTGGTGCTGGTGGAGGATTTAATTTTCCTTTTAAACTGTGAATAATTGAATATCAGTATTATCACCGTGGTTGTGTTCTCATAATAATTATCGTTCTTATTATTATATCGCAGTTGGCTTTGTCTATCAAACCAAACTTCTCACAGTCATTAAACAACCTTGGTGTTGTCTACACTGTTCAGGTTAGTACCAAGACGTATCGTATGACAGATATTTGATATCACTTCATGTTTGTGATTTGCTGATTGTCTCCATTACTGCTGACAGGGTAAAATGGATGCTGCTGCAAGCATGATTGAGAAAGCTATAATGGCAAATCCCACATATGCAGAAGCGTATAATAACTTAGGTTACCATCTAATTTTTTTTTAATAATTACAAATCTTCTAGAATGCCTTTCATCTAGGTTGCTTGTTATATAACACCCTTTTTTGGGTTTGGGGGAAAGCCTGGTTAAATGTAGGTAGTCAGCACTAAGGTTCTTAATTTTGTCATGTGGTATATTTTTAAGACATCTGATTTATGTGTCCTCCTTGAAGTTGCACCATTTTTATATCGTTGTTAAGAAAATAGTTGGGAAGCATGTGGACAGTCAACAGTGGCTGCATTGAAATAATTACTAAACTCAAATTTTTCGATGGTCCTGTTCGTTTTATGATATTGTCTGCTGTTGGCACAAATGTTGATTGAATTTGGGTTCCATCAGTTTGTGCATTTGTTTTTAGTTGGAATGACACAATACAATGGGACATTTTTTTTCGTGGCACTTCGAGTAGTATAAAGCTTCAAGATTTCCTTACTGTGCTTTTTGCCTTTTGGATTCCAGTTCTTCCCCTTCGATTTTTCTTGTTGGCCATCTCTCTCAATTTAAGCTTATTTCACAGTTCATTTCATGATTTCTTTATTGTATAGGGGTTCTTTATAGAGATGCTGGCAATATATCCATGGCCATTGAAGCTTATGAGCAGTGCCTAAAGATAGATCCTGATTCCCGCAATGCAGGCCAGGTACTGTTTCTCCTTTGGATTTTTTTCCATCAAGGCCTAAGTGCATATCACACTAGATTAGAAATGCCATTTTGCTGGCTTGATTGCCTTGTGGCATAAGTTTTTAAGTGTTCTTCTGATTATTTGATATTTACACTTCAGGCTTGATCTAGAAGCCATGGTTTTGGTGAGTTATAAGCTTGGTTGATCCAATATTTTAAGTTGATGCAACACGTATATTTACATTTTTTGTTCGTATGAAATTTGATTCTAGTATGGTACATTTTGTATTGAAAACTCTATGAAAGATTTCAAAGGATCATTGTGACTCTGATTCAAGAGCCCCTTAAGAAATGGATTGTGATACTGTGAGCCTATCCTAGTGTTTGATTTCACATCCAATGTTATGAATGATGGGCATTTGCTCTTGAATTGTATTAAGTAATAAATATCTGAAGTCTTAAACGAGGTTTGACCCTGTTTTCTCAATGAAACCAGTTTTCAACTATTTCATTCATAGAATTTGAATAATTGCGTGAGTTAATTATTTATCACAGTATACAACTGAAAGCAGGGACTTTTCTTAGTGTTTCTTTTGCCATGTGTGCGATACTGAATTTTTACTTTACTGGCTGTTTTTGTCGTTGGAAAGAGAATTAGACCTATTTTGCACTACATTTTGTGGCAAGGATTCCATGGTTTCCTAAAGGACACTGTTCTACTACTGTAGAGCCCTCAATTTTTGTTTTGTTTTGTTTTATTTGGTAGATAGATCCTCTGGGTCACAGAATATTCATATCTTATCTGTTTGGTTGGCAACTGTTTTGCAGAATCGGTTGCTCGCAATGAACTACATTAATGAAGGACAAGATGATAAACTTTTTGGGGCACACAGGTTTTGTTTAACTTATACCATCTTGATTTTCTTTTTTCCCTTCAGTGTTATCAGTGAATGAAATTTATAATATATGGGTGGTAAGTAGATGAGTTTTGGTGGAATTTAGAGTAGAATTTGGAATAAGGCCCTAATGTCTTGACTTGGTGATGGTGATGGTTGTTTTTTTTGTGGGGATAGAATGCTTTAGAATACAAAAGTATGCGGCGCATGTATGCCTATATGAGATTTCTATTTTACTTTCCTTTATTTTATAACCCTCGGAGGCTTGGAAGGCCTATCGACTTTCATCTGAAATGAAAAAGCTTCAAATATAGTTCAATTTTAATATGGTGTGCCTTAGTTGCGCTGTGCCACTCAATGCACCTCGACAAATGGCTCAAGAAAGGTGGACCTTTTGGAAATCGCTGCACTATGCGACACCCATGGCGAGGACCATGCAGCACGCCTTGTGCCATGGCACTCTCCATTTGTAACACTGAGTTGGAGTTAATGACAGCTTGTAATGAGTAAATGGTATATGGGTGTCTTTGGACCCTACATTTCCATATGATTGTATACACTTTGAGAGTGCCCCTATCCAAAAAATTTCACCATGAATTGGAAAGTGTTCTATAGTGGGTTGCCAGGTTTCTAAAGGGAAAGCTCCTCCTAAGGTCAAGTTCTTCTTAGTGAATATCATTAAGATGTCCTACATTTTGATGCAAGACTAAGATCCTTGTTTCATTTGAGCATCCTAGAAACAGCTTAGAATCATATAGAGTTGACAAATATTCCTTCTTAGTCTTTGCCTATTAGATTCCCAATGAAATTAAATGGAAGAGGTGTTCCTGATTTAACAGCCCATTTTGTGTAGTTTTTCATGAAAGCACAAAATGACTAACTAGTCATCATAAACATTGTGCAGTATGTAGTTCTATTTTATGGCATATTCTTATTTATTATTTTGTATTTAGTAGTATCAGATTTTTAAGCATTGGACTAATCTATAGCGTTAGTTTTATGAGAATTAATCTGAATTAATATTTGTTTGCAACCAGGGACTGGGGTAGGCGCTTTATGAGGTTGTATCCACAGTATACTTCTTGGGATAACCCAAAAGATCCTGAAAGGCCCATTGTGATTGGATATGTGTCCCCTGATTATTTTACTCATTCAGTGTCATATTTCATTGAAGCCCCTCTTGTCTTTCATGACTATGCAAATTACAAGGTGGTTGTCTATTCAGCTGTTGTGAAGGTATTAATCCTTTAGGGTATTAATCTACAACTTTCTTATCTCTTGTTTCCACTTGGAAGTTTCATTATCATACCATTTCTGAAACCTTGATTCTCTATATGAAATACTGTCACAATGTAGATGCATTTTTCAGTCATATGATTCTGAATTAGGAATGCTTGTCCCAAAATGCTGATTCAGTAACTTACTATATAATATATTTTTATCTTTTCTACTACATGGATGGCATATTTGCTAGATTGCAAGACGAGCCTAATTTTGATTGTTTGTCTCATGCTAAGGTGAATCTAATCTCTGGTCAGTGTTTTTCTTTTTATTTACAGTTAACATTTTGAGAA
The DNA here is from genome assembly GCA_036897665.1 of Pelargonium citronellum. Classification (NCBI taxonomy): domain Eukaryota; kingdom Viridiplantae; phylum Streptophyta; class Magnoliopsida; order Geraniales; family Geraniaceae; genus Pelargonium; species Pelargonium citronellum. The sequence continues at coordinate 6,594 of JAYMSZ010001566.1, forward strand.
AGATTGGATGTTTGAGCTGCATTGATTATTTATAATAAAATGAATGAGTTATAGTTGTGCTATTGGTTAGTAATGTCAACAAGGTTGTGCAAGAATGGACTAATTGAAGTTGTATATATATTATTGTAAGGTGATATATATGGTTTGAAACTTGCTTCTCTAGACCACAATTTATCTCTCTGTTTCCTCTTTTAGCCATTTAGACTTGAAACTTAGTTACTATGTTGACCTATTATCAAAAGAAATTTGAAGGTTATGAGAATAAGAAATTGTCATACAAAAATATTTTCTTCCATATATTGGTGTAGATATGCAATTCTGATAATGCTTTCCTATTACTTTGCAGGCAGATGCAAAAACTCATCGTTTCAGGGAGAAAGTCCTTAAAAAAGGTGGGGAATGGCGAGATATATGTGGGATTGATGAAAAGAAGGTTGCAAGCATGGTTAGAGAAGATAAAATTGACGTCTTAGTGGAACTCACTGGTCATACAGCTAACAATAAGTTGGGAACGATGGCCTGCCGCCCTGCACCTATTCAGGTATTTTGGAGATTATTATTTTCTCATTCTTCTTTGGTTCTATATAAAAATTCTTGTTCTATCTTCTATTAGTATCTTTAACTGTTAATCATCAATCTTTTTTATATTCTATTTGAGAATGTTCCATTGAACCTGTTATGTAAGTACTAAATGTATCTTTCGTTCTGCTGAAGAAACAGCAAACTGGCCAAATCAAATATATTGTTCAGAGTCCTTGATCTAAATGAGATAAAACATCACCTTTTCTTCTCTCTCTCTCTCTACTATTCTAACCTGTGCTAAAAGTTCTAACCTACACAGACATACACACTCACACTCTCCCCTACCCCACTCCTCCCTGTCCTCTTCTCTCTGCTTGCTGGTGTTGATGAATCTGGCAGTGCTCTCTTGCTCCCTCTGGGATAGAGAGAGTCTATGTTAAAATTTAACCAAGGTTAAAAATTTAAAAACAAAAGGAAAATGTGCCATTTGGAAGCCATTGAACCAAATTGGAGTGCAGTGGCAGTGTAAACCCTGTTCCCTCTTTATAAAATCCTCTGAGCTTGAACTTATTTTACTAATAGCATTATCAACACTAATGCACCAGATTCCATCATAACTCCACAGTTAAGCGTGCTTGGGCGAGAGTGGTACTGGGATGGGTGACCTCCTAGGAAGTTCTCGTGTTGCATCCCCCACCTAACAAAAATTGCATTCTGCCAATTTATTTATTTATTATTTTTTTTGGAAAGCCTCCGAGGAGAGGAGGGTTTGGCAAAAACCCATACTTGTAAATAAGAATAATTTGAGGATTACAAGACAGGGGACCAAACAAGGCCTCAAACAAAAACGGGAAGCTATAGGACCAGCTTGCCCTTACGCAAGTGAATATTTGCTATTGACATTCAATACTAATTGAATTTTAAATTTTTATGCAATGTGTATTAAATGATCGCCTTCTGTTAGTGTATCCCGGCCTTCTCACGTATCCTTACATTAGAGGAGTTTTAACGCACCGCTTTTTTTAAATGAAGTCAGACCCTTTATAAAAGGAATATGGTATTATATTTCATGCTTGCTACATCTAATGCCTGTAAATTTGCAGATTCTATTTCTAAATTGGTTTGGAACATTTCAATACAATATAATAATCAGTTTTATGTGTTGTGCATTATTTTATATCTCCACTTATAGTGTAGTATTGGCAACTAAGTCTGCTTGATCCATGAACCTGCTTTGACATGCTTTTCGTATAGGTGACTTGGATTGGCTACCCAAACACAACTGGTTTGCCTTCCATTGATTATAGAATAACTGATTCGTTTGCAGACCCTCCTGATACAAAGCAGAAGTAGGTGTTTCTCTTTCTCACTGGTTCATCTTGCTTTTGCTGTCAAGCACGACTTTTGTGAAAGCTTAAATGTTAGTAGTATATACGTTCTTTTACTGTATTTAATTCTTCTGCATATTGGCAGGCATGTTGAGGAGCTGGTACGATTGCCAGAATGCTTTCTCTGTTATACTCCATCCCCAGAGGCTGGGCCTGTTTCCCCAACTCCTGCTCTTTCCAATGGTTTTATTACATTTGGTAGCTTTAACAATCTAGCAAAGGTAATTTTAGAGTCTAGACTCTGTTGGACATTGTGCATATGTTATTTACGTTGAGAATTAAATTTATAATTGATCTCCCAACTTTGCAACTATATCATGTTTGATCTTCCAACCTTTTTTTTATTATCATTAATGATCCCCAACTATTTGATTTAATCACCATTGCTCAAAAATGCATATTTCATTTATTTAGGATGGAAAATTCTAGATTTGTATAAGATTTTCTATATTTTGGAATTTGGATAGAATATGATAGATTTTAGATGAAATATTCTATATTCGTTTAAATTTTAGATGAAAATTACATGTTTAGGCAATGGTGATGAAATCACATAGTTGGGTATCAATGATGATTTAAAAAATGTTGGGGGATCAATTACGAATTAAAACCTAATGTTGAAACATTTTTTTTATATATATTATTAATTCCGATTTCTTTTTCTTTTTTTCTTTTTTGTTGATCAGATAACACCCAAAGTATTACAAGTTTGGGCAAGGATATTATGTGCAGTTCCGAACTCTAGACTTGTTGTAAAATGCAAACCTTTTTGTTGTGAGAGTATAAGGCAGAGATTCTTTTCAACAATGGAGCAGCTGGGATTGGATCCACTACGCGTTGATCTTTTGCCTCTCATTCTTCTTAACCATGATCATATGCAATCATATGCTCTCATGGACATCAGGTAAAGTCTTGGACTCTTGGTCAATATTTAGAAAAATTTGTTTGTTTCTTCTGCACAACGAACCATTTGCTTATAGCTAATTCATATATTCAGTTCTTTCCTTCCTTTCCTGGACTAAGACCAACTATTTAGCCTATTGTCATGCCCCGAGCATTTTAACTGTGCTATAGCGTGTGACACTTAGCATAACGTTCTACTTTCGTTAAGCTAAGTCAGCCTTCATGAGGAAATGGCTAAGTAACTCGCAAGAATGGAAGTAAGATAAGAAGACGGTTCTTTGATTCCATAAATTCTTTGTACAACAAAGCTAAGAAATCTAAGCACATCATACAATTAATTCTACTACCTATTTATAGGATTAGGAAGCACCTAACAATCACCTATGTGCTTCATTTCCTTAAGAGTTAAGCTAATAGACAGCTCCTACTTCTTCAAGTCCATCTCATGCTTGCTGCCATGAAGTCTTCATTTGGATGGACAGCTCCACCTTAGAGTTTCCTTAGCATGAAAGGTTGAAGTTATCAACTGCTACACATGAAGTAGGTTGCCACCTCATACTTGTTCAGCCACCACAATTAAGAACTCCTCACCATCTCAAGCTTCCAATACTTCGAAGCAAAAACCTTGCCACATCATGCTTCCAAAGCTTGCTGTCCGCCTCTGTACATGAAAGGGTGCTTCATGGAAATGGATCAGCAATCAGCTCTCCACCTCATGGCATATTAAACATCATAAGAAGCATGCCGCCTCATGCTTAAGTATATAGTACCAAATTTAGCACAACACCGTGCATTCATGCTTGCTCATTTAGCATCCATGAGAAGCATGGTACATGGACAGCAACTTGCTGCTCTAAGTGATCTCCCATGGAACTTTCCATCCAAAATGCCATGTCGATAATATTTCATGCTTGCATGCTTCCGAGTAGTGCATCTCCGGAGGATAATGTGCAAGAAGCGTATCCCCGGACGGATAATGTGCGAGAAGCGCATCCCCGGACGGATAATTTGGTCACGAACTCTCGTGTCGTGACACTATCTATGGTTGCAGTAGGTTTATTTTCTATATCTTTAGATTTGAAGAAGACCAGCTAAAACATCTTAAGCATATAGCTTATCATTAATTTTTATTTTTTAACTGATTTGAAAATTAAAATAAAGAACTTTAACTTTGAGCCATTTTTTTTAATTAATTATTTTTGTAACTTTTGCCACTGTCTTAAATGTGAAAAAAGGTGTATGATAGGGAACTCTAGTACGATATAAGTGGAATTGAGCAATATTATGGGCTCATTATCTCAATTGTAAGGAGACCTAAAATATCTGTTTGTGGTACGTATGTTAAACATGACAAGATACTGATATGGGATGTCTTGAATGTCAATAGGTATGCTATCTAGTTTTGTACATGGCTAGGACTACATCTTGTCTGTATCTTTTGTCTTAATTTAGTAGGAAAGACTATTTTCAGTGACTAGTCATTCTTGTTATGGGTTTTATTTCATTATTGGCATGGAATTTGTGCTCGAAATTTATTATTGGATAACCCAACTATAAGCCATGGTTCCTATTGGGACAACAGGTGATAGTTTAAACATGAAGCATCTATTATCATGCCTTTGAGTTTGAAATCAGACTACCTACTGAGACTTTACGAAAGCATTTTTTTCTGTATGCAGTAAAAAATGTAGTCTTTGATATTTTACTATCATGTGCCATCTCAATTGTGCAGCTTGGATACCTTCCCTTACGCTGGAACAACTACAACCTGTGAATCCTTGTACATGGGAGTTCCATGTGTAACCATGGCTGGGTCAGTGCATGCTCATAATGTTGGTGTCAGTCTTCTCAGCAATGTTGGTAAGATACTGTACCGTTTGCCATCTCAGTTTTTATGTACATTGCATGTAAAAATTTACAGTACAACTGAATATATCTAGCAGTGAATAATTGAGATAAAACTATGTTTGCCATCTCAGTTTTTATGTACATTGCATGTAAAAATTTACAGGAGTACAACTCAATATATCTAGCAGTGAATAATTGAGATAAAACTATGTTGAGTGGTTGCTCAGCAAGTACATTTTGTCTTATATACCCTACCATCTGCATCTCGCTTTCCTGACTTGTTGGTTATTTAACAAATGAAATTAACTTGGTAAAGAACGTAAACAACATAATATGACCTTTTATGTTATTGATTTTGGCTACGGACTATGGACCAATGATATATTCTTATTTCAAGAAAATAGTTTCCTGCTCCTGGAAAACAGTTTTCTTTGTTTCTGATGTTTGAAGGCATGAAAAATCATTTTTTCCATAGGCGAAACTTACTCCTTAATGACCTGTTGAGATTGCATTACAATCTCCTGGGCAGAATGCTGACAAATTGCGGATGCTGACCTTTTGCATTGGTTGGCTCCACATTGCTCAATGCTATTAACCAAAATAACAAAAAAATAAAAATGTTGAATGCTACCTGTTTGAGAGGTCTGTTTACGTCATTGGCTTGTCCTGTTGTGTTGGCTTAGACTGTTTAGTATCTCTTTTATTTTCTCATGTTACATACATATACATATATTACATTACCTATTATATTAACACTGATAATTGGGAATTTCAAACAGGGTTGGAACATCTTATTGCGAAAAATGAAGATGAATATGTCCATCTTGCATTGCAGTTGGCCTCCGACGTTAAAGCTCTTGCAAACTTGAGGATGGGTCTTCGGGAGCAAATGTCTCGGTCCCCTGCCTGTGATGGATCAAACTATATACTAGGTTTGGAGTCATCATATCGAAACATGTGGCGGAGGTACTGTAATGGTGATGTACCATCTTTAAAACGAATGGAGACGATACAGCAGCAGGTGGCTGAAGAGCCAGTGGCAGAAGTTTCCGAGTCAGCAACAAGTACAACCTCAATGGATGGATCCGTAAAAACCAATGGGTTTAATCTTATCCCGCCTATGTCAAATCTCTCCGCCAGTGAAGAAAATGAACCTGAGTTAAACCAAACACACTCTGGGAAGATGAGCTAAGTTTAACTAGATCTCATTTGGCCGTCTCTCAAGGCGATTGTGAAGATTGTCAATTCTTTTTGCGGGATGGAGCTTCTCGAGGTGTGATCGTTGTTGCATCCATTAGGGTCGAGACTGATGGTAATCTGCATAGGATCACATATATTTTTTTGGGAAAAGAATGCCGGTGTTAGCTTGTAATTTGATTTTTAGCTGTTCGAGAGAGAAGTATAGCAGAGTTTCGAGAAATGATGATGTTGTGCATCTATATTGCATTTTTTTCCCCAAGAATTATAAATAGTTGTTATGGTTTGTAAAATGTAAATCATTAGTGCTCTGAATTCTTTTTGTTGCACTATATTTGCAAAATGAGCTATTAAGCAAGCACCCAAGCGCGCATATTCAAATAGATAAATTTACATGCAACTGCTTTAACACGTGGACAAAAAGTCTACACTAAATATGCGAGTAGTCAAATATTTAGTCATGATCAATCATATCTTACATAATGAAGTTTAAGTAAATACTTTATATATTCACATACATCCTATCCATGACTAAAGACACCTAAAATCTACATATATTTACGAATTAACTAATCCATATGAAAAAGGAAAAGAAATAACGAGTAGCAACAACTCCTCTTAGTCTCTCTACTCCAACAATCCATAACTAACACAATTTGACCTAAACAAAGTTTATTAAAATCCCAAACACATATCTTCAACTCTTCTTTGCTTCACTATATAACATCACAAACACAATCTCCAATTTCATCCAACATTCAAGCATTCCTAGAAACAAAAACAAAAGAGTCTCTAGCTCATCAAAACCCAAGAAACTCCTAAAAATGAAGAGCGATTCGGCCACCATCGACGTCCCCGAATCGAGCACAGTGAGCAAGGGAAAGGGTGGATGGAAGAAAGGGGTTGCTATATTCGATTTCGTCCTCCGAATTGTAGCCATAGTTACAGCTCTAGCAGCTGCATCCACCATGGGAACCAGTCAAGAAACCCTACCCTTCTTCACTCAGTTCTTCCAGTTCCAAGCTAGTTACGAGGATCTTCCTACTTTCACGTACGTACACACACATATATATATATGTACTTAATTTTTTTTAATCAGCAAGCGTCTTAAACCACTTGTCATTGTGAATTAACATTGACATGATGATCATGATGATATATATGTGTAGGTTCTTTGTGATTGCCATGGCAATAGTTGCAGGGTACCTTGTCCTGTCCCTACCGTTCTCTATAGTGTGCATTGTGCGACCCCATGCAGCTGGTCCTCGCATCCTCTTGCTCATCTTGGACGCTGTAATGACCCAAATAGATCATATTGTTTTTGACATTTTATATATATGTATAGACTAATTATGAGTGGTCTGGTATTGGTTTTGACGTGCAGGTTGCTCTGACTTTGGCCACAGCTGCTGGTTCTTCGGCTGCTGCGATTGTGTATTTGGCTCACAATGGCAACGCCAACTCCAACTGGCTCGCCATCTGCCACCAGTTTTGTGATTTTTGCCATAGAGTGAGTGGGGCTGTG
>JAYMSZ010001567.1:0-13975 GCA_036897665.1 Pelargonium citronellum
ACCAGCCGACTTCGGATAAGTCTAAAGAAGAGATGTTGAATGGTTTTGCTTTCGATATTAAAATTGAGTTGCATGCTACAACCGTTGCGATGAGAAGCATGGAAACGGTTAAGAAAAATCAAAGGGGTCGCAATCCAATTTTAGATATTCAGACGGGACAGATGGCATAATTGCTAAATGAGATACCACAAGGCTCGTCTCCGGGTAACACAGTAAACTCTCAAGGAAAGAAAAATAATAACAATCACTCTCAGGAATAGTGCATAATTAACCATCTCAATCGAGAAAAAGGAAGAAGAAAGCCATTTGGGATAAGGAATTAGAGGAAGACTGGGAAGACACTGTGACATGAGCTGACTCACAAGCGACTACAAAATAGGAAGTCAAATCAGTGGAACAACCACCTGAGCAGGACAAAGAAATAGTGAAACCACCCCCGCCATATCCATGTTATCCAATAAACAAAAAGATGATCGTTAGTTTAAAAAATTCTTGGAAATTCTAAAGTAGCTCCGGATTAACATACTGGTGGTAGAAGATTTCCAGCAGCTGCCCAATTACCATAATTTTCTCAAGGATATTCTGTCTAAGAGAAGATGAGTGCAAGCGTTCAAAGCCGTTCAACAAAGCAAGGAGTGCAGTGCCATTGTTCATAGCATTAACTCGATCAAGCAGAAAGATCCAAGTAGCTTTGTAATTTCTTGTGTGATTGGGGGATGGCCAGATGTGTAGGCTTTGTGTGACTTGGAAGCAAGGGTGAATCTTATGCCTCTGCCACTATACAAGTCTATAAGAGTAAGTACATTGAATCCTACTACTGTATCCCTACACCTTGCAGATCGGTCAGTGATATATCTAGAAGGAATTGTGAAAGACATTCTGGTACGTGTTGGGAAGTTTGTTTTCCTGTGAATTTTATAATTCTGAACTTTGTCGCAGATCGAGTCGTGCCCCTGATTTTAGGAAGACCGTTTTTAGCAACCGCAGACAAAATCATTAATGTGGAGAGGGGTGAACTGATTATGAGAGTGGGGGTTGAAAATGTTACATTTAATATGTTTAAGTACATGAAATACCCGAATGAGAAAGATGAGAACTACTATGGGGTTAGTGCAGTTACTTCGGTTGATCAACAAGAGAGGACAACATTGCATGATTCAGATCTTCTAAATGAGTATTTTGCAGGAGGTAACATATTTCCTGGGCAGAAATGACGAATTGGCTAAATTAGATAAGACCTTTGAATTGGCGAGGTGCATTACAAAAATGACTAAATTATGTGCAGTAGAGTCCCTCGCCACTTTAAGATGTCACATTATAAGACAACCAACAGTTGCGGGAGCTCTTGTTGAAAGTCATCCAACACTCATCTCAACAAATGAACCGTTTTTTCGGATTCTTTGACTCCGTTATGTGATGCCATCATCTAGGAGAACCTCCATGAGCTCTTTAAGTTGTATTCAAGCTCCCTACAAACCGAGATTCAATTAAGACATTCTCTTTCTCATCCAAAAAAACCCATAAATACTCTTTTAAACGTTACCCACAAGCTCATTGAAGTTAACTCAAATGTCGAAAGCATATCAATAACTCGTTATAATAAACCGAATTCAATCTGTTTAGAATTTAGACCAAATAATCCTTAATTCGGTCTTCGATCTTTGGTCCGATCCGGTTCAAAACTAATGAACAACACTTGACATGAAAGATGAAATAAGAAGAGTGAGGGGACCAATTTGAAAACAAATTTTGAGGAAAGCAAAACTGAGGGAAGACATGGATTGAGATTGGCGCCCCTTTCTCCTCCTTTTCTATTGGACCAAATTCGAGCCTTCTTCATCGTCCTCTGCTTCTCTAATCGGCCATGTCTTCGCGCAGGCGCACCTTGCTCAAAGTCATCGCTCTCGGCGACAGTGGGTACATTTCTAGGGTTTGTAAATTGTGTTTCTATATTGCGTTTTGATTCTTATCTTTTGTGTTTGTAAATTGCGATTCTCTCGTCCCAGGGTTGGGAAGACGTCGCTGATGAACCAGTATCCTTCAACTTCTGAATCGATTCATTTTTATATTTTTATTGGGCACAAGATCTCTGAAAACTCTGTGTCTGTTTGTTTAATTGTTGTTAATGTTGTTACGATTCTTCATTGTGAATGTTGTTTAAGAATTTGTTGTTTTCTATTCCTGGTTGAGATCAAATGACCGCAATTTGTTTCATTTTTGTTGAAAGTTTGTGATTATGGAGTGGAGTGGATCTTTAGCTATTTGTTCAGATACGTGCATAAGAAGTTTAGTCAACAGTACAAAGCTACGATCGGAGCCGATTTTGTGACCAAGGAACTCCAGATTGAGGACAGGCTCGTCACTCTCCAAGTGAGTTATCCTTTTGTTAGTTCGATTCAATGATGTACTTCTTCCGTAACAAATGAATGTGTACTATTGTATCCTCGTGAGCGTGTAATCCAACAAACTCAAATGATACTAACTAGCTTATATTAGAGATAGTATTGGTGATTCATGCGTAGCTAATTTTTAAAAAGGAAAGAGGACGCTTATTTTGGGACAAAATTGGAAGAGAGACATGACATTCATGTTGGGACTATAAAATTTACGGTTTGAGGGTGTTATGGGGTGATGTATATGTTGATGTGCAAAATGTGTCTGAATTGGTAGATATGGGACACTGCTGGGCAAGAAAGGTTTCAGAGTCTTGGAGCTGCATTCTATAGAGGGGCAGATTGTTGTGTTCTAGTGTACGATGTTAATGTGATGAAGTCTTTTGACACACTTGACAATTGGCATGAAGAATTTCTCAAACAGGTACTAAAATGTAATACTTTTTATACTCGAATCTTTTCTCTCTCTTGTAGTTCCTTTAGTAAAATAATGGGCTGTTACCTTTGCGTTTCTCAGTATGCCTCTTCGTTGGTAGTGATTCAAACATCTTTCATTTATGGTTTTAAATGATAACGTCAATCCATGACAGTAGATTTAACTTTCGATTAGATATCAGACTGGTTTCTTTCTTCTTTTTTCCTTTTGTTTTTGATGTGAACCATCTTGTTTTAATCCGGATTCAAGTTGTGTGGGGAAGGACCTTAAGAGCGGAAAATCTCTCCCTTCCAAGTTTAATCAGACTGGTTTCTTCTACTTAACCTATCAAAATGGTTCTTAATGAATCTCCTTTCTATTTCATTTGACCACTTATGTTTAGTTTTACAAATTAAAGGATTAAGCATGGCAAGGCATGCAGTTAGGATTGGGTGCTTCCATTTTCATGATTCTGTTTGGATATATTCTAAAATGAATTGAGTGGGCCTGGTAATGCCAGAAAGGTGGCATTTGAATATGAGTCGTCAAGGTCTCAAGGACAGACCAATGTTGTGTCATGGGTATGGCAAATTTGTAACTGTTACTCTGTCAGTCCCTTTGCTGTAGCTTCGTGAGAATGTTTGCGTTATTTTATTTAGTGTAATGGGGTGAATCAGAAAACTAACCGCCATGTAGAAAATATTCTCGACTGTTTTACTTAAATTTGTTAAATACAGGATGCTCTTATTGAAAATATGTTAATCCTCAAATTCATGTAAAATCATCATATTTCTTTGAAGCCAAGGAGTGACACAAGCTTAATTTGCTGGTCATTTTTTGCATTGCTTTTGTCTAGGTAACTTATAGATTAAAGAACTATTGAACTTTTCTGTTTTTAGCGTTGCCTAAAGTGGTGCATAATTATCATCCACGTGCACCTTAATTCCTCATATGTCTTTTATGTGCTTAGTCAGCAAATTGACATTGTAAGTCTCATCTACTTTCTTCTTAGTCCGATGTAACGTGTTTAAAGAAGACCATCTGTGTACATGTTTATTTACTTCTCTTTCTTGCCTAATCATGATTTATTTTTTACCGTGGTCTGAGATTGAAATACTTCACTCTGTTATCATCTTATAATATGGAATCTTCTCTTACATATCTCTGCCCCCACCCTAAATGCAAAATCAAATCCTATTCATTCACGATTTTAACAAGTGTTTTTATTTTCCATTAGAATATAGTAGAGGGCATAAGGGTGATAGCAATTGGCGGGTGATTACTCAAATGGATTTAATAGAAGGTTTTATCTTCAGTTTTATCATCTGAAACCTCCCATGATTCATTGGAAACTGTTAGGTACATGGAGTCCTCAACTTGCAAAAGAGTCCATTTGAGTACTGATTTGGATTTAGGAGCTGTTCTGTTGGTTTATGGTTTGTGACTTGCTCTTTTCCAATAATTCAATTAGGTACTTATGTCCTGAAGCCTCATTTAAGTAATCTTTAGATTATAAATCAGTGTGAAGGCCAAACAAATGAATTAATCAGTGATATTTTTGTTCAACCGATCTTCTGTTGCCCAGATCAGTCCATGTATTTTCTCTCTATTTGTGACTTGGAATTTGAAAGGCATGATGCCTTTATTAACTAATCCCAGTAGTTTGAACGTATTATCTCTAGGGAGATATCTGAGGTTTTGAAAATTTGCCGGATCCCTTCATTTCTTCGAGTACTTGGGAATATATGTATTTTCATCAGAAGGCATTGACAACAGCCAAAACTGTAGGTTATAGTGGTTAATTACTGACAATGTAGCTGGTGAAAAAAGTTGCTTAACCTGGTCAGCTGGAGTTGATATTTTCATGGTTGATGGTTCCTTAGCTGGTGTGACACCGAAAAGTGTTCCGACTTTTATTCCTATAGTCATTATTGTATCTATCCTTAATCCATTGGAATTATTTTTAGCGTTACATTTTTAGTTTCTCGTATAATATTGTCATCTTTAGCTGCCTAACTTTTTGGATTCACTTGCAACACCTCAACTGTATTTCAAAATTCTTTGAAGGGACATTTTTTGTTTCGAGTGTTGACTGTCTTTCGTCTCTCCCTTTGTCCCAGGCGAATCCACCTGATCCCAGGACTTTCCCGTTTGTATTGCTTGGGAATAAGGTTGACGTTGATGGAGGGAATAGCCGAGTGGTAAGGGTATTCTCATCTTTAGCTGCCTAAAGCATTCTCTACCCCAAGTTCCACGAATATCGGTCTGAATTTTCATGTGCACAGGTTTCTGAGAAGAAAGCAAAGGACTGGTGTGCTTCAAAAGGGAATATACCATACTTTGAGACATCAGCAAAAGAGGACTACAATGTTGATGCGGCATTCCTGTGTGTTGCCAAAAGTGCTTTAGCCAATGAGCATGAGCAGGACATGTAAGTTCCGCTTGAGTTGATAAGAAAATATAGGTTCCCGGTCTAAAATTTACATGATACTTTTGTGATGCAGTAATTCGAGATTTATTACCACTGCAATTGTTTACTTAGGCGCATATCGCATGAAAGTTATATAGTAATGATTTAATCAAATAAAAGTTCTGGAAGCCGCTTAAACGTATTGATTTCTATGGTTGGTTCTCGGCTTAATGAATCATGATATCTGTTGATTGTGTAGATACTTCCAGGGCATCCCTGAGGCGGTTGAGACTGAGCAGAGAGGCGGCGGTTGTGCATGCTGAGATGAAATGATTCTTGTTTGATGCAATAGTACGTAATTCTTGATTCTTTTTTGTTGTTTGGTTGCATAAGTTGCCATTTTTTGTACACAATGTATAATAAGCGCTTCTGATTCTTCTGGTGTTTTGGCAGAGAAGTGAAGTTGATGGATTTTAATTTGTAGCTTTATTTAGTTTTAATTTATGAAGTATTGGCCAAACCATATCCTTTTTATTTTTTATTTATTTGTTTACTATATTTACAGCTGTTTCTTTTTGAAATAAAATAGATCTTTTTTAATGAATCTGCATCAAAATATTCAAGTTTGGATGGTTCTACTTGTGTGTCCCATCTCCCAAATCCATATATTGTTATTCACCCAAACATAGGAGCAACTTATTTGAACATCGATCGTTCAAAGTTATCTTGGTTTTACCAAGTCGTTCTGATCTCCTTACATATGTTTTCTCAAAGCATGTTTTCTCTGAAACAATTTCGGGAGCTTCCATTAGTGTGTATATGTTTGGAACATATTCAAACACTTATGGAGATTAGCAAAGATTTGTTTACACGATTGCTCGTATAAGTGTAACCCTATGAAATATCACAACGTTGGCTATGACTTTTAATGACTTTATTTATTTATTTTTCTACTCGTTGGTTAATTCAGCTTACCGAATATATTACTACTTGCATTGTACATATACTTACACTCGCATTACATGAGATTATACCTTCAGATAACAATCAATTTGGCAACCATTTCTCAATTCTCAAAAAATGTACTCATACTATCAAATCCTAGATTTCATTTGAAATTTTGGATTTCAAATGTTGTATTTCAAATACAAATATAAATATGGGGAAGCCATAGAATTTCAAATGACAAAAGTCTTAATTTGAAATCCCATGCTGTAAGATCGTTTTTAATCTCGTTGGATTTGAGTCAAATCCATATCCAAATCCAATTTTTTGGAGTATCCAAAAACTGGATTTGTCTCTATTTCAAAACTTTAAATGAAATCCAAGAATTCAAATGGAGCATAAAGGACAAAATAGGATTTCCATAAAATGATAAAATTAATGATCACTTGCAAGATATGTCATAAAGTGGATATTCATTAAAGTTAGCTGACCGAAGGGGACTAGGTGGATAATTCTTTTGGGTAGTTCTCTGTTTTTGGCAACATCAAAGGGTAGTTATAGGTAATTTACCCAAAAACAAGAAAGACAGTAAAGAAAATAGTCCAATGAATCCAGTGGGGAAAATGCAAAAAATACTGTAAGGATCAATAGGTTACCATCTCCATTGGCGCTCCAATAACACTAAGGGGTAACTTCATTCTCCCAACCTGTCTAGTCCCATGTATGAAACCGGGCCTAAGAGCTACACCTGTAACAAGTATAAAGGGATTTTAAAAAATAGTCCATATGATCACAGATTAAAATAATACCAGGAAGATTTACATGTAACATGTTATTTAAATCGACCAGTATAACTAAAATATTCAAATACTAAGAATATGTTTTAAATAGTCCCATGGCACATAACTGGCTTCACAACAAATCAGTAACATGCAAACTTCATAAACTTCTAGTTAAATTCAAAAGTAAAAAAAGTGTATTCAACAATTATCTTTAATTTATATGATACAACAACAAATGTGTTCTCCCTTAACTCAATCATCAAATAACTAAAAAAATTGTGAACGACACAATCAGGTAGACAATAAAACTTTAGCCGATAAGGGAGATTTCCATCTCATTTCACTGGGAACAGTTTAACAAGGTTTTATGAACTTTACATTCCATTCCCCTAGCAAAATATGATTTATTTAAATCTATCGAGTCTATGTAAGAAAATGAGGAATATCACCTCCATACTGGAATTTGGTGGTTAACTCTGTTTCAGTTGCTCTCTGCATTAAAGAAGGTAATAGGTCAAGAGATAAAAATGAAAAATAAGTTTTCAAGGGGAAAAGGTAAAACAAAGACGGATAAAAATTGCCGCATTAACTTTAAGGACATAAGTACAATAACAATCATAGATATGATGATTGAAAAAAATAAGGAAATAAGCAAAGATAGGAACAATGGCAAAAAGAATGGAACATATGTTGACGTAATCAATATACAATTGTTGCTATGTGATGGCTTTTCATGATAAATAATGTGATAATATTGTGGAGTAAATAATGAGATTTTATACATAAAGAAAAATATGGGATTATGATATTATTGAAGTGGTTTTTTGTAATTTGTTTCCTAATCTTACCAAATCTACCTAAGCATTTTCATTTTTGCTAGCCCCATCTTATGACTTTGCAGCCTCTATGGTGCCCAACATTCAGATTCTTCTACGGCAGAGACATCTTGAAACCCTCTTCAACCATCCTACATTGATAATATTTATAACATCCTCTTCAATCTCTTTTTATATTATAGATCCAAAGTACTTAAAAGTTTGTGTGATGACCACAAAAAGAAAAAAAAATTAGCACCATGATTGCACCTGTTGAAAGTGTTGAAATATGCTGGCTCTCCGTGATAAATCATGAAATCTGAATACAGATTAAATCAAGAGATTTGGTGCATACATTATGGGACGATGATATTAATATAGTGATTCTTGTAATTTGTTCCTTACCAAGTGTATCTCCAACACTCATTATATATATGAGTTCATTGTATTTAACAGTAAACACGTCAAGTTAGTGGATGTATTCACTATTCAGCCATTCGGGCATTTGAGGTATGGATGTAGGCTTTATGGCCAAACAAGTTAGCTATGGAGTTCACTATCTTCGCTTCATTTATCTTTCTCCCCTATGACATCTGTCCATCTTAACATGCGAATGTCTTGACAAATAGAAAATTTATAAATAAATATGCACATAATGGTTTGGTAGAAACTCTGATTTCTAATTTCATCTAGACATTACTGCCATAAGTAAACTTTCAAATTTATAGTCAATTTCTATCGGGGTTTGATAATTTAACCACCATACTGATGTAGAAAAGGATGCTTTTGATGCTTTTAATTGGAGTAGGAATATATGGCATCTTAAGTCAACAGGGGCAACTCATTGCTTATTCACTGAGAAACTCTCTAAGGCCAAACAAAGATGTTCTAAATAGATAAGGAGTTTTAAGCTGTGGTTCAATCCCTTTGATATTAGAGATACTAGTTTAATCAAAAGTTTAAAATTAGAGAATACATAGAGAAGACAGAGAATAGGTACTTTTAGACGAAATGGGGTAAGTAAAAGGGCGAATAGGAGGATCAGATGAAGTCAAAAGAAGACTCAATGGAGAGGATAATCAAACATTGTGTTTATTCAATATTCCAAAAACTAACTTTCAAACTAAACTGACATAATAACATATTAGGGAAATCACAGATAACTCCTTTGAACTATGTCCATTTTATAACAAATAAAATGGTTATGAAAAAATCCAGGGTGATTATGTGTCATGACAAAAAGAATTCAAGTAATTATGCGTTGCGAAAAAAGTTTTGGGTAATCATGTGCAAAAGATATATAATTTAGAGGAAGTATATGCAATTTCTTGTAAAATATTTGTAGAGTTTGCAACCAACAAAATTAGGAAACCCTAATCAATAACCTAATAATAACTAAGTCAAAAATAGCATAGTATACTAATAGTAGTCAATTGGTCTTAAGTCAATCTCTCCTGGTGGAAAAAGAACCCAACTCGGGCAAGTGGTATGACCAAGAAAACTCAAGAGCACAGAGAATAGCCCTCCTCAAAAACCAACAAAATAGTATTTGTTGGACTATCAGCAGTCAAAATCTCTGTAGTCAAGTTCTTTCCCATGAAGAGTTAATGACATATATGATCACTTAGGCGTTAGATTTCTATTGAGTTATTTAATTATTCTATCAGCCATGATCCTATTTCATTATAGATTAGGGTTTATTTTCTTTATAAATACTATGCTATATATTATGTTGGAATTAAATCTGAATTGAATAAAGAAAATATAAGTGAATTATTCTCTATTCCTCTCATTCCCCCTTTCTTTCTCTCCTCCCTCCTCCCTCCTCCCTCTTCTCTCAAATCCTCTATTCTCATTATTATTTACATGATATACATCAGTGACTGGTAAGCAAGAAAGTACCTTTCCTTCATAATATCCTCGTAGTAAATAATTTACTAAACCAAAGTCAGCAGCGGAGACATAAACAAATCTTTTTACACCTGGAACCAGAAATATATGAGCTGTGTTATCCCAAAAGAGTAGAAAATAATTTGATGTCGCTATTAATAATTAAACAGTCGTCTTCATCGCATTTTAGTGAACAAACCATAAAAAAAAATATGATTTTTCTTTGTATCGCCAGTGAAACAATTTTCATTCCATATAACAGATATGAAGGAAGCCTAAAAATTGCTCAACATAAAAGTGGTAGGAAGAACCTATATTGTGAAGAAATGCTTTGAAAGCATGGGAAGATTACCAAAATTTGATATTTCATATTATTTGCATTTCTAAACCCAAGTACCCAACAATCAGAAACTTACCGTAATGTGAAAGAAAAAAAAAAAAAAAACTAGTGGTAAAACAAGGATGTAATGGTTAAAATCTCAATACTAATTAGTAGTAAAAAAGAATGAAATTCACTCTATACGTTGCAAACACAAATTCGAATATCTAAAATGAGGGAACAATAGTTATGGGAAAACATGAACCACAATGACCCCAGATGTTAGCAGCAGCTTTACTGAGAACCCACCCAGTACGACAGCAGCAACAACAACATAAAAATAAGAAAAATGGTACAATTTTTTTTTTACCACAGTAGCTCGTTGATCCACTAGAGAGAATAAGGTGATTGAATAGCATTTCATTTTCATCTAAGCAATTTGCAAATAGACATGATAATTATTAGGCAAGTGTCAAGCAGAGCATATTGTCAATCAAACCAAAAATGTAAGGAATAGTTGTCAATTTAGGGTAGTGATTCATTGAATGTTTATGATGACCTATGAATCAAAGGTTTTCCCTTAGTTTGGAGCCAAATTTTATTGCAGACTAATTTCAATAATCATTTCATTTCCACAGTAAATACTTAATTGCAAATAGTACTTATCATTGTGCCAGAACAAGTATACAAGCAACTTAAAGTTAAAGGATGTTCTCATGAATGTTCTAAAGTTTGGGAAAAGAACAAGTCAATGCTCAAAAGCTTCAGGCGTACATACCTAGCTCAGCAGCAGCTCTAATAGCATTAATATTTGCAGTTCCATTAATTTTGTACATATGAGAATTTGATCCAAAACCACCAACACATGAGATCTACAAAATTCACCAAGAAAAAACTAGCATTGATTGGAAAGGAATAAATCAACACGGAGTTACTTTTCACTGCAAGCATTATATCCTCTTTATCTATACGACACAAAGAGATGTTATACCACAGAGGTAACTCCATTTAGTGCAGGTTTGACTGATTCAGGTGAAAGCAGGTCTCCTGTAGTTCAAAACGACAATGAATATTACATTCGTGTTCCATAAACTATGACAGAAATCATGAAGGTTAAACTCATTAAACCTTGATGCCAGACCATTCTGTCAGCCCAAGAATCATGCAGAGATGGCTTTCCAGACCTATGAAAACAAAATGTACACGTGTGGAAAAGGACAAATGGGGCATTACAGATTGCATATAAATTATAAAAATCCAACAAATAAATTAAGATGAAGCAATAGATTGTAAAATTAGAGAATGGAATATGATTCTATATTTTACATATACAATGGGCTCTATATATATAGAGTTGTAAACGAAATGAAAAGACCAAAAAAAAAGGCCTATTTTATCCTAAGTGTATATACATTTTAATACTCCCCTCAAACTACAGCGTAGAGGTTATATGCGCTCAGCTTGTTAAAAATATAGCTTATTGAGGCCCTCTGAGAGATTTGGTGAAAATGACTGCTAGTTGGTCTTTGGAGTTGGCAAAGCTAGTATTAATGCACATTGACATAATCTTTTCTCTGATGAAGTAACAATCAATCTCAATATGTTTTGTCTTTTCATGAATAACAGGATTAGACGCAATATGTAGAGCTGCCTGGTTCCAAAAGATTAGATTATCGCCAATCATTAAATTGTATCCTGACGTAGAACGTTCATCTGATACCCAATCAGCATATGAGTATCCAACAATCCGAGAATGCCCTTTATCTTCATATAATAGAACCTGGCCTGTAGTGCCTTTAATATATGTTAAAATGCATACCAATGCATCCCAATGACCATCACATGGTGCATTTCAATGACGATCCAGCACTAAAGTTGAATACAGAGCACTAACCGACGCTACCTCCGAATTATTGTGGTTTTGATGGTTACTACAGTATAGGTGAGCACCATTTAGGCGCTATCCCTATACGTGGTGACAATCGCAGTGTCATACGAATCGCTCACAATGATGTTTTTCATGAACGCGCCAAACACATTGAGAACAATTGTCACTTTATACGTCAGCACCTCACTTAGAGAAATCTTAGCCTTGTTTCCGTCTCATCCTCTGACCAAATAGCTGACATTTTCACAAAAACCCAATTTCCTAGTCGGTTCGACAATTTTCGTGACAAACTCAAGATGTCAAATATTCCACCACCTTGAGTTTGAGGGGGTGTTAATGTATATGTATATATATTGTAGAGTAGGGCCAATTCAATCTTTTTTACTCCCTTCACAGTTTTACTTATAGAGCCTATTGTACACATATAGAAGTACAGAATGGAATTTAATTCTATATCTTACATAACAATCGGCTCTATACATAGAGCTGTAAAGGAAGTGAAATCACCAAAATAGCCCTATCATATCCTGAGTGTGTATACATTCTAACATAGATAAACTTAATCTAACCTCATTTTGCAACTAATCTTTCATTAGTTTGCCACAGAGACACAAAAACAGTGTCCTGATTATTGGAAAAATTCATTACCTGCTAAGGCTAGATACAGTTAAACCATGCTCTAGAGCTTCTTTGCATATGTGGGAACCAACAAACCCATTTCCACCCAAAACAAGAAGCTGAGCAAATGCAATGAATAGGCAGTTAGATAAAATAACCAATATATTGTTACCTTGAGAATAACCAAATCAACAATATCCAATTACTAGAAAGCAACCTACCTTCTCTTTGACTTCTGATCGACCTGGTTCCTCATCTTTTAAGAATTCATCAACTTTGCCGGCACTGGCTGTCAGAAATCTCAAATTTCTGGGGGTGGCAATCGTACTGTCCCAGCAGCAACAAACATAATTATAAATCACAAATAAATTTTACAGCTAAAAAATGTTCATAGCCACAAGTTTGTTATGCTACACAATGAAACAGTTGCTAGAGCTCCTAATGAAACCAATATAATATGTCCATATCACAAGGAGCGGAACGATTTTGAAAGCAATCCTTTATAGCAAACAAAACAAGGAAAACTATAACAAAATATAATTCAACCTCCCAAACTCCACACATTGCAAAGTTGTGCACTACAATGTAATCTAGTTAATGAAGATTTCAAAAGAAGTTAGAAGAATAATTCAGGCATTAAAATTGCAAATTAAAAAAAAAAAGGAGGAAAACCATTTAGATGCTATTGAATCATACAAGTTGTCATTTTTAGTGCAAAATGTAGAAGGAACTGCTGCATCAATCCTAACGCTACTCAAAGGGTAATTGGAATAATGTTGTTCCAAGGGTGTCATAATACACTATTTTCAAAAACAAATTAGCAAGCCATGGAGAAGAATCAAAACATAAACAGAAGTTAGAAAACACGGACAGTGTCAGCTAATTGAGAGACCCATTCACTAAATCGAATATTCACAAAAACCCAAAAGAGAAATTAAGAACATGCAAGAACTTAAAATGCCACCAGAATCAGAAAATGCTTACTGGAAGCTGCTTAGCGAGGACTGTGAATGGCGCAATCGTGAGACGATTGTCCTCATATTGATTTGAATTTTGGTTGTTTACGCAGATTTGATGTGTGTTGTGGAGTGAAATAAAGAGGTATAGGGCAAAATAAATATAATCGGGAAAGTACGGAAGCTAATTTATACCTTGGCTTAATTTCCGATCGATGTTGGCATTTATGAGTTTGGTAGCGTCTTGACTCTTGTGTGGAGTGAGAGTGAAAAGCGCGGCGCATTATCACTCTTCCAACGGTACGTACTATTTAGTGCTTGTTTGGTTGCTACAATTGAAAATCCACACAAATGTTATTTGTCACTAAAATTTCTCTTATTACATAATAGTACAATTGAATTGGAGTGGAGGGCCACATATTAATTAGGAAAAAGGTCCAATTTAGTCACTGTCCTATCCAATTCGTGCAGTTTTAGTCACTGACCTATCAAACGTGCCGTTTCAGACCAAAAGATAGGCGAAAGAGCCGTTTTAGTTCAAACG
>JAYMSZ010001568.1:0-13973 GCA_036897665.1 Pelargonium citronellum
TTTTTCAATTTTTTTTTTCAACTTTCTAGCAAAAATTTGGCTTTTTTTTCATCAAAAACAAAGAAATTTTTTTTACTGGGCCCCCTTCCAAGTTGGGCCCTAGGCCACTGCCCAGGTTGCCCTGCCTTAGGGCCGGGCCTGGCTGAAAGAAGAAATGGAGGAGAGGAGTTGCCAGAAATAGAAAGTGGGTGTGACCAAAACGCAAAAAGCCAGGCCACTGTTTGGCACAAAACGTGGTTATGTCATTTGTGTTTTCGATGCGCGAGCGAGACCGGACCGGACCGGACCGGATTGGACCGTTACTTTCCGTCCATTTATACGATTCCATCACTCGCCGTTTTGGGTTTTGATTGATTGACAGCTGCGAAACGGAAACGGAGCGTACTATGTTTTTTTTTTATTTTGTTGCGTTTTGAGTAATTTGCTAAGGAGTGAGGGTTGGTCTTGAAAAGGCAAAAAAATTCAAGCAAATGTGAGGACTACAGTGATTGGCTATAAGTGTTTTCACGAGTATAGAGCGAGTCTATGGGGTTGGAATTTGGACAGTAGCTAGAGGGAAGTTGTATGTTAGCTACTTTGGTAAATACGGTAGTCAAGTTAGCTAGTGTTTTTAAAGCTCTTGGTCATGGATATCCATGTTTCATAGCCTCATGCCTTTGATATGCAAGAGAATTCAAGGGTTCGTGTATATTCTTGTACCGGACATTGAAGATATTTTCTTCTCATGATGATACCAAGGCAGGTGAAGGAATAAATTTCACATCGTTTCTTCTAATTCTTATGGTACCCTATAAAAATTTCAAACGTTAATGAAAGCGCCACGTTTGATCCTTCCCTAAAAGCTTCTACGAATCTCCTCTCCGAATTCAGAGTCCTTGAAGCTTTTCCCATAGCTAGCTCACCTCATGATCAAGAATAGAACTTGTTTATTTACCAATTCTTACGTTACATAATGAAATATATATAATCGTCATGCTCACAAAAATATGGATCGACTTTTTCATTGAAGGATGATCGTCAATTCCACGAATGTATTGATCAACTTCGTCCAAAAAGGCCAATCTCTATGCATGTGTAGGTGTGGATCGACTTCGCCATTGAAAAATGACAACCATGTTCACGAAGGAATAAATCAAACTTCGTTAGGGAAGTTCGATCGCCATGCCTAGAAAGGCATAGGTCAACTTCTCCTGTGAAGGTTGATCGCCATGCCCGCAAAGGCATGGACCAACGTCGTCCGGGAAGGGGCCGACAATCGACATGCCCAAGAAGGCATAAATCAACTTTTCCTTTGAATGATATATGATTGTCGTTCTCATGAAGATGAATCAACTTCTTCTCGGAAGGCCGATCTCCATGCCCATGAAATCTTGGGTCAACTTTTTCATGACTTAATTTCATTCGAGAAGGCCGATCTTCATGCACACAAAGGCATTGATCGACTTATCCAATGAAGGATGATCATCGGGCCAACAAATGTAAGAATCAACATTATTAAAGAACGTTTGATTGCTATGCGCTTGAAGACATGGGTCAACCTCGCTTGTGAAGAACAATCTTGTGCCCTTGAAAAAACACCATTACTCTTCATAAAGATTATTTACAAGGAAATTAAAATTTCATGTCCAATGATGTGCACAATCGTCTTACATTCAAACATCATTGCAGACAGTGTCACTGTTATTAATTGCTATCATGGAACCTCTCTAATCAATTACTTGATTGTAATGAATAATGAATGAGACTTAATTTGGTCAATAAAGTGTAACCCAAAAATAGTTACATATAGTCACATGCATGTGAATGCATGTTCTAAAGTAACCCTACCAGAGACCTTGCATGATCCAAATTAATTAAATTAGGACCATCCTTTTACACAGTGTGGTTTTTGAGAACAACACATTCAGATATCTACTTTATTGTTGGGGTTCATGAGCTGAGGACGCATGCAAATATTCTTTGGTTATATCCATCGGTTGTTACATGCATAGGTATTAGGTGTAGCTGAGACCTTGCTATTCATTTGAAGATTTTAACGTTGTTGTTGATCAACGAATAGATCGAAGTAACGTCGTTTCAGAATTGACCTCCATCACACGTCTAATCATCTGATTTCGGATGCTTAATTTACTGGAAACTCGCAATGAGACATCGATCGTCCAAAAATTCTTCCTGCAACTTGTTTTTCATTGCTAGCTAGCTGTATAGGGCTTGTTTGTGAACTCCAACTCCAAATTCAGTTTTGGTCAAAGAAGATAAATAAAAGAAAGAGAGAGAGAGAAGTGTATAAGAAACTACTAGTTGTGGTTGGTATAAAATGGTTGTGAAAAGATGTATGAAAAAGTATTGTTTTTGGTAAATGGTGTTGTAAATGACCATTTTTATTATCAAATATTTAATATCACAAAAAATTTAAGCCCTTGGACGAAGGATTGTATAAAATACCTGAGTCACTCATTTGCATTTGTGTACTGTAGACTGTAGATCATGTGAAAAAAAATCACTTTTGTGACTATTGCTAGTTGCTATCCATCAATAAAATTCTTATCATCACCTCCAGGCAGGCCCGGCCCTAAGGCAGGGCAACAGAGGTGACTGCCTAGGGCCCTTCTTGAAAGGGGGCCAATTTTTTTTTTTTCTTCATATAAATGGTGCTCTGTAAAAAAAAATTACAGAAACGAACGAAGCTGGAAATTGGAAAGGAAAGAACAAGAAGGAAGAAGAAGAAGATGTGGGATGGGCCCACTATTATGAAAATCTAGAATATAAAAAAGCTGGCATGATCTCGTGGGCTCTACTATTATTGAATTTAAAATTTAGAAGAGCTATATTATAATAGTAAGTGGACCCTTTATTAAAAAATTATATTAATAATAATGAAAAAGAAAAATATATTAATGCTAGGTATTCCAATTGTTTGTTGGATGTTGTAGATGTCTCTCATTTAGGGATTTATCTCTACTTCTTTTTTTTTCTTTTATCACATTTTTTGTCTATCAATGATTTCGCGGTATTAGTTAAGGCATGCTATGGTATTGGGTATTTTCAGTCTAAAATTGAATAGTTTAATATTTTTGTTGGTTCTCATCATTTATGTGCCTCAAAAATTCAAAATATCAATTAAAAAATAATGTACACATAAAAATAGCAAAAATAATAATTTCACATTGAAAAACACTAATAATGCATAAAACATAAAATCTAAATTAACCTAGACAAGTTTAAAAAAATGTGATAAAGAACAAAAAAAAATCTCTTTCTTTATTATTATTAGGGGTAATTACACAAACCTTCCCGTGGTTTTGTCCACAAACAGATGACTACCCAATTTAAAAATACACGACACATGACTCCCCTAAAGTATTTGTCCGCGACAATTAGCAATCTTAAACTTTATAATTTCAATTTTACTCTCTAAAAATACTATTATACCCTTCATTTAATCTTAATTTTTTAAATAATAATGTTTATTTGAATTTGTGAAGAAAAATCTATGTTATAATATTTAGCACGTGATTCGTATGTATGTTTTGTGATTTATAAGAGTGAACAAAAAGATTATATTATGAACTTCAACTAATCTCCTATTTTTCTATCTTGTAATGTATTCTATGAGTTCAAAAAAGTAATGGATGGAGAAATCTAAAGGATTGTTTTCAGCTAATGTTCCTTGGGCTCAGCCTTGACCCAATTTGCATATTTGTAATGTTGAGCTTCAATATGAATAGATGTTTGTTTAGCCTACTCTTGTTCATTCAATTGCTCACTATTAAAAGTTTCAAACATTTCTGTTTGCACACTATTTTTAATTTTGTTCTGATTGTGTTATCTGTTTAGACTTGATTGTGTTATTGTTGTTGTTTATAAAATCAGTAATTTTTTCAAATAATTGCATACAAAGCCTATGGATGCATCTAACATATACATTTCAATGCACATTGTTCGTCGGTTTTAATTTAGCACGTAATTCGTATGTATGTTTTGTGATTTATAAGAGTGAAAAAAAAATTATATTATGTGAAAAATTATTGATGTTTTTTCACAAATTCAAATAAATATTATTATTTAAAAATTTAAGATTAAATGAAGAGTATAATAGTATTTTTAGAGAATAAAATTTAAATTATAAAGTTTAAGGTAATTAATTGTCGTGGACAAATACTTTAGAGTAGTTATGTGTTGTGGATTTTTAAATTTGATAGTTATCCGTGTGTGAACAAAACCGCAGAAAAAGTTTGTGTAATTAGTCTTTATTATTAATAAAAAGGGTTTGTCTAACCTGTGCAATACTTGCACAGGTTAAGGCTTATTAATTACCCCCATTTATCTAGTAATAATGGTTGAAATTCTATGATTTATGTGCATTAATTAATAACTCATTAATTTTTTTTCTTTTTTTTTTCAGCACTATGTGTATAGACAAGATTACCCTCTCTATTTCTATGCTTGTGAGAACTGAAAATTATAATACAACCAAATTAGTTATTTGCTCTGCAAATTTTCATCTTCATTCTATCACAAACACCTACAACCTTGGCTTATGAAAAGATAAGAATTTTCATCATATTACAAAATGTTCACGTTTCTCTGTATAAGTAATGCCTTAATTTGTTCTCTTTACTACATTTTTCATAGTAGCTTTAAATTTAACGATGTTTTTTTTGCAGTCTTATATAGTGTGTTTAGGGGCACATTCTCATGGAGTTGGCTCCATTGATAGTAAAAGATTCAAATAAGGAGTTTCTGGGATTATTTTTGAGAAAGTACGATGTATATTTATATAGATAAAATTTGATTTCAATGCTAAATAGTATGTACGTTCTTTAATCAAACAAATTAAAATATGTACCCAACTTTCTTATGTGTTCAATTAATTGGGTTGGCAATTAATCGGACAAATTAGAATATGTACCGTTGACAATTAATTTGGTTGCATTATTATTTTTAGTTTCCGCAAGTACAGAAATAGAGAGGGTATTTTTTTTTTGTGTGGTACATATAGAGAGAGTAATCTTGTCTATACACATAGTGCTGAAAAAAAAAGAAAAAAAATTAATGAGTTATTAATTAATGCACAAAAATCATAGAATTTCAGCCATTATTACTAGATAAATGGGGGTAATTAATAAGCCTTAACCCTAATAAATTTTATTTTGACTTTTACAAAAAAAAATAAAACCAACCAAAAAAGAGTGATCAATCGGTATGAAAACACTAATATATGTATGCTGGTAATGTGAAAAAAGATGAACCCTAGCTGTTCTATATATGGAGAGTGATTGACCTTACAAAACCAACCTTTTCAAATTCTATATATTCTTGCTTCTCAAATAAGTTCATGAACTGTCTTGCATTTTTTTTTCTGCTTTAAATATGGAAAGGAAAAAAGGAAAGAAGAACAAAGCATTTTGTCCCATTTTAATATTGATGATGATCTTATTTTAATTAATGATCAGTAATAATCTTTACAAAAAGTCAACTATAACTACTTAAGCAGTTAAGCTTGCTCAAAATATACACAGTCTAATGTAGTTATAGCTAACATATTGGATCCCAATACATAAGCCTTGATTATATCCAATTAGAATTGGATCCAATTAATTTTAACTTCTAAAAAGTATGTATTGGATCGAACAAAAATATCTCATTTTATATTAAGAATCAAAATTGTATATGATATGATTCGTTCTAGTTCAAAAAAATTTGATCAAAAACTCTTTTTGAATGGAATTCAATTTACTATAATATTCAATTCAAATCCGAACAAAATCGACTCAAACTAGTCCATAATTGGAACTACCACCTCTATATATATACATACATAGAGAGGTGGTATAAAAATGCAAGTAAAAAGAAATAGGAGACAAGAGAGTTAATATAAAGATGTCCCCACAGACCACACCCAGAGAGTAAATGCAACATCTGAAAAGATGCCTTTGTGGTCCAAAACCTTCAGTTTCAGACAAACAATGATAACACCCATCAAGCTTTTAAGTAAGGGGACTTCAAATCAACTATCTTCATATACATACATTGACACTTCAAACTCTTCTACTACATACTTACATGTATACATACATACATATATATGAGAAGAAGAAACAAAATATATATAAAATGAAGGCCCCATCACTCCATCAGCATCATTCACATTGCCACACCTCTTTCTCTCATATATATGCATGTTGTTATGTGTCTGATTTGCTGCTTTTATCCTTGAATAAAACACACAATAGAGAATTGGGGGGCTCTCATGTTCTATCTCATTCTCATCTCTCCACTTGCACACATATATTGTCATCTCTCTCTCTCTCTCTCTCTCTAGCTTTTCTTGCATCCACATTCTCTCTTTCTGTTCTCTTCTGCTATCATCATCTTGCTAGCTCTGAAAATATCTTCTTGCTAATTATTGATTTCCCAAAATATTAAATATGCATGTCGGCTTTGTAGCTAGTTTATGAGTTGAGTGGGAAAGTCCAATGTGATGGAATGTTTGGATCTGAAACCCATTTTCTGGATTCTCCTAATCAAACCTGTATCACAGGTACATATATACATATGTACAAAATCTTATGGAGCCCCAACTGCAAGATTTTGAAGTTGACTCAACCAATGCCCATGGGACACATGTAATGAATTAATTACATTTACTTGCATCCATTCGTTGTCTGAATTTTTATCTTTAGGCGAACATAACTCGGTCTTCATCGTTTTTTTCGACTTGTTACTAAAACGCGTCGGTGGGTTTTGACTATAAATTTGTCAAGTATGTAGACTCTGAGATTTTGATAAAAGCTATAATATAATGCTTTATTTTTCTACCAAAGTAAATATATATTGTATCGTCAATTTTTTTATTAATATTATTTGTTATTGGATGAATGCATATTTAACAGATCCAACTTGATTTGTCTTGTTTTTTTTTTCATCATCACTATTGGCCCGTCTGTGCAATCTACTTGTAAATGCTTTGTTATTTGATTCTTTTCATATTATTAAGTTTTAAATCGTATTTTGTTAGTTATGTTAATTCTATAGTTTGTTTTTACTCTTGCGGTGGAGGTTGTTGTAGGTCTTCTATTGTTGAAAGTTTTGTTTTGTCTTATTTTGTTTGAATTTGTTTTTTCCATTATAAGTCGGAGTGTTTTGCTTGGAACTATTGAGCGTAAGATGGTTGAAGAAAACAATGGCTATTGTTCCATTGTTGTATTCAAAACTTTAAACAAATGATATAATTTTTCTAAGCATCCGAGATTTTCAAATCAGATTACTCATTTAAAAGTATTTGTTTCCATATCAACTCGTAATTCACCAATAGCTTTAACATAACTATTATTTCCTTAAAAAAAAAGTAAATACATACTGTATCTGCTTTGAGCAAAGTTCACATCATATGATACATAAAGTTGAAACAAAATCCAGTTCCTGGATTCCAAAATTTCCGGGTGAATTTTTGGTTAATCAGCAATCCAAGTACCTGGTAGAATAGTTGCAGAAGAGGACTACTGTTAACACTTTTGATCACAAACTATATATATATAGTCATGAAAAGGCCTAGGGTTTACTGTTTACTGTTTTTATGGCAGAGTTTTCACATGGTTTGAGTCATATTCAACCCAAAAAAAGATATTCCTCTCTTGGCCTGCAAGATTTCTGAGTGTCTGGCTAGCTATAATCTCTAATAAATCATTTTCAGCTCATGTGATTTAATATATCATGAATTGGACTCATCACAAACTACTGATCCATCATGACTATATATGAACAAAACTATGATAAAAACCCATTTGAGCACACTAAAAGCATTGTCATTAAAAAGGAAAGTGTATATATAAGCATCATAATAAGAAAATAATAAAATTAATAAGTAATAGTGACAAGATACAGTAGGTCCAAAACAAAGGGTTTGTTTAGAAGACAAAAGCACTCAACATCTAAAATATGTAAGGTTTTGGTCCACATATATAGATGCATGTTGGAGCTAGGTAGCTTGTAATTATAATTACAAAGGAGGTGAATGATATATGAGAGAGAAAGTTAAGGTGGGGTATTGGAGGGTGATGACAGGAGTTTCTGATGAGAGGCCAATGTCACATTCAATCCACCTAATGGGAAAGAGAGATGAGGAACAATGAGATGGTGACTCTTTCTCTTTGGTCTAGCTACCATTTCTCTGCATATTCTATTTATAATTTGTGCCACCAAATAATATTACTAGCTCTCACCCACACCCTAACTAATTATTAGTAGTACTGTATTAAAGGAAAGTCTAAAATGCACAAATCTAAGTGCACAAGTGGAGATCCAATTCTTGATGGACTGCTCTCACAAAACCTCCTATTGACGGTTAAACGTTTGTGCATTTATTTGTGCACTCATTAGTGCGTTTAAGTGATCTCATATGTTAATAAAAGAGAACATAATGTGAGGGGCAGATAGAGAAAATACAATGACACATAATCCAAAGTCAAAAGAGATTAGAAACATAAAACAAAAAATACTCTAAGAAAACATCACGGTCATGTTGGAGAAGCGCTTTTATACAGAAAATGTAATGTCAATCAAAACACAAAGATTTGTTTTTATAATTAATCGTCAATTGGTGAACGCATGAACAAACTAAATATAATCAAGACTCAAACAAGTTCACATAGATTTGCTTGATTCGATCTAACTACCTACTTCCACCGGTTGCATATACATACACAAATTGCATTAAGATCTAATTTATGTTGATATCTCTAAAATTCATGCTAACTGAGAATTAACTTCTCTAACAATCTAAAACTTTCAGTGTATGCTCTTACTCTTCTTTTTTGTAGCACACTAGAAAAAACCCACTCTTCACTAAATATATTTATCTAAACTAATTAAGTTTTTCATTTGCATTTTTGTCCCAAAATAAATGTATTATTTTATTTAAAAAAAATTAATTTTGCATGAATTACTAATCCATAGATAAAAGCAAAGATGAATTAAAAGAAGAATTAGCAAGATGTTGCCACATGATGGGGGAAAATATTGGAAAAGGAAAAAAGTAATGTGGTGTAGTTAACATCAACGTCAAATTATATAAAATTTTCTACTTTAAGAGGCATAAGTGATACAGTTGCATTGAAACCCTACCATGGTCCCCTCTGTGATTGTGACTTTAATGGAGGAGATGGTTTGCAATTTGAAAGATGAAGAGTTGTTGCTGTTGTTCACTTGTTTGTTGTTATTATTATTGGTCTTGTTTTGTTTTAGGGTTTGTCTGAAGAGAAATGTAGGGTTTAACTAATTGTGAGTTAAGAGGCATATATATGTTGGGAGGAGAGTGGGCATTGGGTCCACTCTGGTTACTTCCATTAAACCTTCAAATAATATGAGAAATGTTAATGAATCTGTAAGCGTTTGAAATTTAATCTGACAATCTTGTCAACTTCAAATCAGATCGGAAAAATCTGTTTTACACTAAATTTTTTGAAACTTATATGATTTCATCCGAAAAAACGATCTGATTCGAACCCATTTCAGATCGGGTTACTCTCTATCAACCCGAACAAGTTCTATCTGAATCCGAGCCAAAACCTTAATTGCCACCCCTAGACTGGCTGGATGGTTGAGATTGAGCTCAATTGCAAGTCTCTGAAGAAAGCTAAACTTAATGACAACTGACAAGCTAGCTATAGCTCAAGAAGGATTATCAATGAGAGACAGAGATAAAAGAGAGGAGATAGTGACAAGTCCTGGAATGGCAAAGAAATTTAAATACAACTATTACAAAATTCTTATAATTTTTGTTTTTTCTAAAAAGATAAATAGGTGAGAATAGAACACAACTGTTTGGTTAGGGTTTTTGGTTTGGGATTGGGGCTGGAAGGAATAATTGCAAAAAGAGTGAAGCATGCACAAACAAAACAGACTGTTTTCTGCAGAGTTATACCAGCAAAATATCATAAGAATTACCATATATATATCACATAAAATGGCTTATGTAATAAATTAATCTATACAGCAACAAACCTTAAAATGAAGAGAAAATATAAAAATATATATATATTGAGCTAAAAGACTGTTAGAAGAGTTGGGTTCTTGAAATGAGCAAAGAGTTGACAGAAGTGTCCTCTTCCACAGCTACAAATGTATGAAAATGACAAAATTCATGCATTTGTTTCCAAAGAATAGATTTGATAGCTGTTTCTTACCTCTTTTTCTCTCTCTCTCTCTGCATAGAATTTATCCTTAAAACTTACATTTTGTTCCATTTTATGCTAACAAACTCTCTGGCCCTCCTTACCAATCTACAAAAGGCAAATTCTATATAAATCCATGTTCTATCCAGCTACATATATATATATTCCTTCAAGATTTGAAAAACATCTGTTATTGGTTTAGAAATCTTTGAATTTTACTGTTATTTTGTTGCACCCACATACAAGTAATCTTCCACTATATTCATGTTTTAGTTGATAGCTTGATGAACCCATTTATAATTTTTATATTTTTTTAATACGTCCACTCATGTGCAACCTCGATATGGTTTGTAGGTGGATCAATGAGGATAGATAGAGAGATAATCTCATTTCCGTTTTAACTTTGCTGGTGGATTTATAGGAGAAGACGGAAAGCTCATTTTCATTATAAATAGTTTTGCGAATGGACTAAAGAGAGATAGATCGGCAAACCGAAGAGATAGATAGAAGTGTTCATAGGTACAACTTTGCGACAAAAAAAAAAGTTTTTACAAAGTTGCTATGAAGTACGATGTAACAAATACATTTGTCGCAAATTAACTTGCACAACTTTGCAACAATATATCCTACAATTTTGCTATAACATTTTTTTCTCCTTACAAACGTTTGTAGAGCAATTTTGTAACAATTTTTGCCAATCGTTCTTTCAAAATATAAAATAACACTCATTGATCCTAAAATTATGACACAGAATATAATCAATATAACGTCGTGTCGTATTCAAATAGAAGTAATGTGAATTTGTAGAAACTATATCAATTGATTTTCCCTATGCTGATTTGATTATTAGCATTTAATCTCAAAGTTTGGGAACACAAACACTCAAAAATCACATTAAGAGCACTGGCATTAGGTGGCAACTTAAATCTCAACTCATCTTGTCTGTAATTTACATGTTTGGATATAAATATGTACTTTTGTTAGGAAAAACAAGACCATGATTACATGTCTTCCCAATTGGTGCAATGCAGTTAATTAGCCTGCATCTACAACATATATTTGGCTCTTTTAAACCCTAAAAATAAATATAAAAATTCAGGACCACACTTTTGCAGAATCACTGCAACAGATATTAAAATAAAAAAATAAAAAAACAACCAACAGCTATAAAGAAGCAACACCAACTATTAGTACTCTCTGCCTGTTGCTGGTCCTGGAGAGAGACACAGTTTTTGATTTTTACTAATGAATATAGAGTGGTTCATTTCTAGCATTTTTTTACTGAACTTGTAAATTACTTACATGTGAATTTTGACATAAACAGGAAAAAAGAACACTCTCTCCTGCATTCTCTGAGGCAAAATGTTTAATACAACTAGCTAGGCACTGCTACAGAGCTAGCTAGAGTAAATGGCTTTTTGTATATATTCACAAATGAGACAACACTACATATTATTGGTTGTTTATTAACAATAATTAATGACAGGCAATGATAGCATTTCTGATGTCAATGACAACTAGTTTATAATATATCTGATTATATTATATTATATAATATATGTATGGAACTATATATGCGTGTCATATTTTCATTTCAACCCTGATTTCCTAAGCTTCAGTTAACTCAACTAATCACTAACTCCGATTTCCTAAGCTTCAGTTAACTCAACTAATCACTAACTCCGACATACGACTTTTATTTATAAATAAGTGTACAAACGTTAAAGTGTCGACATAAATTTGTACGCTAATTACTTAGATTGCAGAATGTTAGGGTTTCTAAGTTTGAAATGTTGGATACATTTTCTTGAAATGTTCAAAAATTATTAATACGAAATTTGAAATATTTATCTAATAAAATTAAATTATAGTACAATATTTGTTATGGAATATAAAAGTATTAGCATGAAGTATTTAGCAATTAACATATTTAGTTGAATAATTCTCAATTTGAAGCACATTAACTAGCGACTTCTAGTAATGTAGGTTGTGGGATCAGTGAATCAATTGTTGGATCTGCATTTTTGCACTAGCGTTTGTACACTTGAGTTTAATTTCACTAAACAAAATGGGATGCTTTAATTATATATAGCATGGCGTGCATTACCGCTTATTGAAAAACACACACATATAAGTCGTCAATAATGTTACAACACCTTATTAAAAAAATAAGAATTCAGTGAGTTGTTCCGCTCCTACAAATTTATTGAAATTAATATGGTGAAAATGTATGACGTATCATCTTCTCAATGCATTTAAGATAAATCAAATTATTTTTAGCTCATATATTTTTTCCTATATATATATATGTTGAAGCTTGAGAAATGGTTTATGTAGAAAGCATGGAAAGCAATATGATCATGTGCTAAAATTGCATGAGAGAATGTACATAAACCTAACTGGTGCAGTGCATCCAATAACCTATGATAGATTGCTTTCATTTTTACATTATATGTGTTTGCATCACATTAATTACCAAACCGAACATGTGTCCACAAATGCACTACTTCAAGGCAGTTGCATTAATATTTTGAAATTTCTAGTAAGACTAAGACACATGTGATCATCCAACACACTTGGTCACACAGATAAATACACAAACGTCAAGCGATAGAATAAATGTTGATTTAGACTTAACCAAGAGTTGTATCACATGCTATTTGTGCACTTAATTTTTTTTATATATGATTGTTAAGATTTAGAACAATCAAATACTCACTTCAAATATCGTGCTTTATATAAGTTTTCATGTTTAATTATCAATAAATGTCAAAACAAGAAGAACGTTAAGTAAATACACTAGTGCACAAAGTGTGGTGTCAAACAATATTTATTAAATCTAAAATATAAAAAGTAGTACTACTCAACTCGTTTCAAAACGAGTGTTAGTGTTTTTCTTTAAAAAATTCTCAACGGTATATTCCTTATAACATATATATATATATTAGTCAGTATATCGTAAAACATAATCACGAGATATAATAATAAATATAAATATATATGGTGCCATGTCACTTCATGCTCTGAACTCTTAGCACCCAAACTCTAATACTATCTTGCTGATGAACTACCTTATTATCATTGGGATGTATATATATACATATACATATACATGTGTGTGTATATATATATATATTCTCCAAGAGGGCATAAATTGGTAGGTGAAACCAGTTCTTATTACAAACAAAAGAAAGTGTGCAAAGGAGGTACGTATAGTAATACATAGTAGTTGCACAATTTGAGGAATGAGAAGAGGAGGAGCCATGCTAGCCACTCTCACTCTAAACCCCTATTTCTATAATATTCAGTGTGAAAAAAAAACAGAGAGAAGAGAACTTGGTGGCCTTAGCTATAGCTAGTTACTTGTCAGGCCACACTCACTCTCAGATGGGTCACTCCCAATTGTCCATGATTCATCAGATCACACCACCACCTTTCCTTATATAGGCCCCACAACCCTCCTCTACTCCATCTCCTCCTTCAATTCTTCAACAAGCTCTTCTACTTCATCTGGTGCAAGCAGCGCACACAAAAACCGAGCTTTGTAGACCTGTTGTCCCGTTGCTTATTAGAAACTCTTCTCATATGGAAAACAAGTCTGCAGAGAGAGAGACTCACGACTTCATGAACGTCCAATCCTTCTCTCAATTGCCCTTCATCCGCCCCGCTCCGGGCAAGCCCGAGAAGGGCATTCGGCTCTTCGGCCAAGAGGTCGCCGCCGGCGCCGACGACTCCTCAAATTACAATAATAACTCCAACAACTCCGAAGAAGACATGAATAACAGCAAAGACAACAGC
>JAYMSZ010001569.1:0-13965 GCA_036897665.1 Pelargonium citronellum
GTAAGGAAGACGGTACGGTGGTGCTGGAGGAGAGGGAAGGTCGAGTGGTCAATGGTGCGGCGAAATTGAGCGGCAATGGTGCTGTTAGGAGAAGTAATGGCTATGCGAGTGGCGGTGAGAACGGGAGCTTGGCGAGGTATGTGAACGGGAACGGAGCTGCGGCGGTGAGGGAAGTTGAGGTTCGAGTTGAGAGTAGGGAGTCGGTGGAGGATGGGAGGCAGAGAAGGATTGAGGAGATTGGTAGAGAAGATACTTGGTTTAAGGAGAAGGAGAAGGTTAAGGTCGAAGTATATATAATACTAACTCCGCTCCCAAAATGAGTGAATTGTTTGCCTTAAATTTTGGTCCAAAACGAATGTCCTATTTCCTTTTTTAGGAGAAAGCTAGCTATGGATTCTCCGTCCCAAAATGAGTATTGATCATTGTGTTCTTTCATTTTTTAGGAAGTTACTTATGCACGAAGTATCAGTACTGATTACTTAGTCTGCCTGACTCTGCCACAAGTGTAGAATTTATATATTGCATTTTTGTTTGTACTCTTTACTTATGTAATAAGTTAGTTAGACATGAATTATCAATAGTATACATGTAATAAGTTAGTTTGTATACCATAAGTCCATAAGTTTGTTACAATATATGTATATGAGGATATAAGAGGAAATGTACTATTTTCTGTAAGTTAGTATATCTTAAGTTTGTACTCTTTACTATTTCCAAGAAAGTTAGTTAGACATGAATTATCAATAGTATACATGTAATAAGTTAGTTTGTATACCATAAGTCCATAAGTTTGTTACAACATATGTATATGAGGATATAAGAGAAAATGTACTCTTTACTTTAAGTTAGTATACCTTAAGTTTGTACTCTTTACTTTTCCTAAGAAAGTTAGTTAGGCATAAGTTATTTAGTATACCTTAAGTTTGTTACAACATATCTCTGCAAGGATAGAAGAGGAAATTTACACCACTAACTAATTTATCTTGAAAAGGAAACCTATGGACGGAGGGAGTAGTTAGTAATAATATCACTTGGCTCTGTTACGACACATGTTCATAAGAGTACGAGAGGAAATGTCCAACTTCTCTTTAATTTTTCTAATAAAAAATCAAGACACTCATTTTTGGGACGGAGGGAGAATAGGGTCTGCCAGTTTAATGTTTTGTTTATGTCCAACTCACTTGATCACTTCTATCACAACTGGGTGACATGTTTATTGTGTATTATGAATTTTAATAAATTAACATTACCTAATAATGTCATTATGAGGCATTAGCTTTTTATTGGACTGCTCGAGCCACAATGTTGTGGGAAAAGGGTCATAGATTGGTGGTGGAAAAGGCTGTATAGACATTTATTGAAGTTACAAATACGTTCTACATTCTAGTAGCTCTCTTGTAAGTTATTAAAAATTCCTGTTATGCTCCAATTGTTTGGACTTCAAAAGGTAGTAGTTTTTAGGAAATTTTTTCTTTTAAGTTTCAACTGATTCTTCCTTTAATGTTTCACATAATTAGAATGTACTTGTGATGATGTCAGATATTTACAGATTACTTAACTAGTTTCTTGCCAATATGTTCTTGAACTTTGCGGCTTGCGCAATTTATTATTGAAAAAAAGAGTAGAATACTTTTAAGGGTCAATTCTGGTTCAAGCCATATGAAGGTGGGAATTAGGGTAATGACCCTTAGATGCTACAGAGGATATGAACATGCTGCCTGAGATTAGAACATGTGAGGGAAGTGACTGAGGAATTATTTGTAGAATATTTATTAGGTTGGCTGTGTCATTTATCTGTACACGGAATGACCTACTTTATAGCATACATGACAAATTCTCATCACGAGTGTATTTCTTGTTACCACATTTTATTATCAATGCTATTGTTTAACGGTAATGTATGGATTTGCAGGTGTCTGTCGCACCAGGAGGTCGATGGGGAAGATTTAAAACTTACTCGACTATACAAAGGACCATGGAAATATGGGGATTTGTTATAACATTTGCCTTTAAGGCTTGGTTGAACAATCAAAAGTTCTCTTACCAAGGTCAGTCACTTCTAATAAACTGAAATTGATGGACTGAACAGTAATAAACATGCTGACTTGCTTTGGTAATTAGGAATCGTGTTCTTCATATATAAAGAAGCTTGTGGAGTATAGGTTACACTTAGTTTCCTTTCTACTGGAAGGGGAAAAGCAACTGAAAAAGAAAGAGTAGCTGCTGTTAGCCCGATGACCCGATCTCATGAATACCTCTATTTTTTCATGTTAGGGGTGACAGGAGAATGTCATCATGTCTGTGCCAGTCAATATAATGAAACCATAAAAACTTTTGATTGTTTTCTGCCAGACATGGAGGAGGCTAAAACATTTCACGACAAAGAAAGGGTGGCTCATTGCACAATGCTCCCATCATCGTGGGGTTTGGGGAGTGTGACTAATGTATGCAACATTTCCCCTGTTTTTGCATAGAGATTGTTTCCCTGACTTGAACCCATAGCCTTAATGGAACAACCTTATTGTTGAGGCAAGACTCGCCCTCAGCACCTTTAGAAACAATTAAAATATACTGTTAGAACCATCCATTCTTCACAAAACATAATGGTTTGTTTCTAGGGAAAACAAAAATTCTTCGAAATATAGGACACTTATGATCTAGTTTTGTAAGTTGATCGGGCTCTTGAATTATCCACTATAGCCCTTTACTCAACTGGAGAATTACTGTATTTCCTCACTTTTTGGTTGGCTGTAGTTAATTTGAAGGGTATGGATATGCAGGTGGAATGACAGAACAGAAAAAAGTTGTAAAGCGGAAGGCCCTTGCCAAGTGGTTAAAGGAGAGTATATTGAGGTTAGGTCCTACATTCATTAAAATCGGTCAGCAATTTTCCACAAGGGTGGACATCCTTGCTCAAGAGTATGTTGATCAGTTGTCAGAACTTCAGGTAAATGTTGCTTATTTGAAATGACATTTACAAATGCTTCATTATAATACATCCGTTTCACAGTTACTGTCTACCATACATAAAATGGATGCTCCAGTCTTTCCTTATTTGTTTATCATTTGAAGTTAGTTTTTGCAATGAAATCTTTCAAATGATGGTTTGTGTGGCATTGGGTCCCTAACCAGTGCAATTAGGGAAGAACACAGCACACCTCCAATTAAGCTAGAAAGCTACAGGCTACAGCATGTCTGTCATATAGAATTGAAAGGTTACTTCCTTTTAATGGGCCACAGACAGTCTTATCCTCTAGTATGATTAGGTTTACAAATTTGGTATTAACTTTAATCTAAAGCTAATTAGAAACTACTTTCTATTACAGCCCATGGCATCAGATCATGAAATTACATTGTTTAGGAAGTGGTTTCTTTGTTGTATATATTATTATTATTCATATTCCTTCTTGTCAATTTAGCGTTGCTTTTCTGTTTTTGAAAGTTAATTGTTCTTTATAATCTTATATCAAAGGACAACACTTGTAGCTACTGTGGTTATCATTTCTATTTTGATGGTGGCTTAGGGAATGATGAAATTGCTATTAATTGTTCAATTCAGGATCAAGTTCCCCCTTTCCCATCAGAGACTGCGATAGCTATAGTTGAGGAAGAGCTTGGAGTTCCTGTAGATGATGTTTTTGATCGATTTGACTTTGAGCCAATAGCTGCTGCTAGTCTTGGTACCATGATCTCTCTATGAACCCTTGTTGATTGGAAATTTTGAGCAATTAGCAAGTTGACAAAGATTTTATATTAGTTCGTTCGTAGTGGCAATATAGAATACTGCACACCAGGATGGTACTGATTATTTATATTTAATGTATTTTTTTTTTCAATACAGGTCAGGTTCATCGTGCAAGATTGAAGGGGAAGGAAGTTGTTGTTAAAGTGCAGAGGCCTGGTCTGAAGGATCTTTTTGATATCGATCTTAAAAACTTGAGGGTTAGTTTTCATGTTTGCATTATATTCCAAGTGTATTGTATGAAGTAACCATAATTCATCAAGTGTACATCCTTTTATCCAACATATTATTGGGCTTATTGTGGTCTATATTAGTATTCTTCAACTGCCCTGGAAATTTTGTCAGTTTTGAAGACTTTTACTTGCATAGTTTGTTGGGTGTATATGCAAATAGATTTTTTAGCTTTTGGAAAGGAGAGGAGATAGAAATTTATTTAAATGGTGCTTATCATTCTTTTACTTCTGATTTAAACTAATACTTGTTACCATAAATTTATTTCCAGGTAATTGCAGAATATCTTCAAAAGATTGACCCAAAGTCAGATGGTGCTAAGAGGGACTGGGTTGCTATTTATGATGAGTGTGCGAATGTGTTATATGAGGTAGTGATCACTCCTTGATTGCCTCTTTCTTTTGACGTGAAAATAGTCCAAGAAATGACCTGATTTAATTTTTTAAATGATTAGAAATACCATTTGATCGCATTAGACAGAAATTTAGAGTTAGAGTACTTGTTTGAAAAGCCCGTGCTAGGAATCACGTGAAACAATAATTTTTCTGTGTTTTTTCCCAACAAGGCAACAAGACTGATTCATGCAGTTTATTTGTATGATTAATTCAACTAGCCCAAGGCTTTATGGACAGAAGAAAAGCTGTAAAACTCAACGACTACAAACCAAAGCCTAGTTATACCCTATCACAATAGCCCATTATCTTTGTCCTCCGTTAAATTACATAATTCATAATTTCACATTCACACCTATGTAAAATGTTGGTAGTATGAACAACCTATAGTCAAGTCAATGTGGGACTAGGAGATACTCAAATTGGATTACTTTCAATTTAATCTCCAAACCAATTTAGAATTTGAGAAGTTACCAACCAAAATTTGTTTGGTTGAAGGGCAAGAGGTACTTTGTACCGGGACATGATTATGTTGTATAACTTGGTTTGATTTAGGTCAATTAGTGCCATGGGGTAGTCACATGATATGATCAACTGGGGACAATTTGCAGTTCAGGGAAGCACATTGGAAACGGGCTGGTACCTTTTTGATTAAGTATGCTACACATGATTAAAAAATCAGATGAATGTCTGTGTGCCTTCCATGAATTTCCAACATTGTTTCAAATCTTGAGCTTTGAATTAGATTTTCTATTTACATCACTCTGCCCATAATCATTTATGATCATTTCTTAGCTTGTATCCTTTTCATGCAGTTATCTGCTAAAAGTTACCTAATAATATAAGCATAATTTCTCAGGAGATCGACTATACAAAAGAAGCTGCTAATTCAGAGCGATTTGCAAATAACTTCAAAGACATGGATTATGTTAAAGTCCCAACAATAATTTGGGAATACACCACACCGCAGGTTCAATATTTCATTATCATTATATTTCAGTCATGATAAGTTTTCTTATTATTTAAGTCTGTATATCTTGGGAAATAGTTGTATATATCTATGCTTTATTTATTCTTTATCCATGCAGATTCTGACTATGGAGTATGTTCCTGGGATTAAAATAAACAAGATACAGGCTCTAGATCAGCTGGGTGTTGATCGTCAAAGGTTAGCTCTAATTTATTGTTTTCTGTTTTACTGAAATCTTCCTACATGTAAAATATTATGCTTCTGCAGCTCAATTTGAGATAAACGATTATTTCATTATTACAAATGAATTTAATGGTGTAGCTGTATTCTACAGGTTGGGTCGATATGCTGTTGAATCTTACTTGGAGCAAATTCTATCTCATGGGTTTTTCCACGCTGACCCTGTGAGTTTTTATTATTATTATTATTATCAAGGTTTAAAGATACCCAATACCATATCTTTGGGCTTTGTATTAGAAAAGGTTGAAGAAAAACCTGCTGCCTGTCAGCTGTAATGCAGTTTGCATGCATAAGATTTTAGAAGCTCCTATCTTGGTGGAAGCTCTTGTAGGTGTAGTGTTGCTCAATAAATAAGTTGGGAAATGATTTATAGAAAAGAATAGAAGCTTGAGAAATAAAGCCAGGATAAATAATTCATATCCTCTTTTTCTTCTCTATTTTCCTCTCCATAGTCAGCTGAGCACCGAACCTGAGGTTTACCAAGGGAATCACAGAAACGCTCAATGAGTTCTAACTTTGGGCCAAATAGATTCAGAATCATTGTATTTGGATTGGTGGCCTTTGAAAGTTTATGTTGCATTTTTATGTGGCTGTATCAGTAAGTGAACTATGTATGAAACAAATAGGATTGTGAATGTGTGACCCTAGAATAATATGAACAAAAAGCAGAATCTCTAAGTAATTTGGCTTAGATGTATAGCGGTATCTTATAAATGAGTTCCTTCAACTTCCCCCATCTGATGTCAGATCTCATGAGGGACAGTTCATAAGGTGGTCCAGTCACTTCCTTGAGTTCTTCAGTTTTCATGACAGTGGATTCTTCAAATCTAAATTACTCACTGGAAAATTACTGACA
Organism: Pelargonium citronellum; assembly: GCA_036897665.1. Lineage (NCBI taxonomy): Eukaryota > Viridiplantae > Streptophyta > Magnoliopsida > Geraniales > Geraniaceae > Pelargonium > Pelargonium citronellum. Next base: position 6,432 of record JAYMSZ010001569.1, read on the forward strand.
TCCTTTTCATCTTTTTTGCAGCATCCTGGAAATATTGCCGTCGATGATGTCAATGGTGGAAGGTTGATCTTTTATGATTTTGGAATGATGGGAAGGTATCTTCTAGACTCTATGCTGGCTATGCGAAGCTTATATCTACCAAGTTACGTGTAGTGATTGTTTTTTTCTATGGATACTATGTTTCTGTACATTGCAGTATTAGTCAAAACATTAGAGAAGGCCTGCTGGAAGCATTTTATGGAGTCTATGAGAAGGATCCAGATAAGGTCCTTGATGCAATGGTTCAAATGGGAGTTCTTGTGCCTACTGGAGACTTAACAGCCGTCAGGCGGACAGCCCAGTTCTTCCTTAACAGGTATTTTTAACAAAGAACGAAGAAAACTTTACCACAAACTTTCTTTTAGTAATCACGAGTCATGAAGTATGTTCTTCATTAATAAACTATATTTTAGATTAAGCCACTAAGGTACTGTTTGCATTGGCTTTAGTATGTATGTGTGAGATCCTGTCATTTATTTCTCTTCGTATGATGATGGTTTAAGTATTTTACCTATTTGCAGTTGTAGTATTTTATTTCATACCAGCAAAGAAGAAAGACAAGAAGTTGATTGTAGATATTTCAGAAATGTCTTTCTAATAATGAAATTTCTATATCTTTGCAGTTTCGAAGAGCGTCTTGCTGCTCAAAGAAAAGAAAGAGAATTGGCGACACAAGAACTTGGATTTAAAAAGCCATTGAGCAAAGAGGAAAAGATAGAGAAAAAGAAACAACGGTTGGCAGCCATAGGTAATTTTCTTAGTGTAATTTCTTTGTTAAGGTTAGTTGATTAATGATTATCATCACAAACTCACTGTATATTAGAACTCTATTGCAGTTGAGCTTTATAAGTATATGTTGAGTTTACTATTCATTGCATTCTATGTGGTCTGAGTAATAATAAAAATAAAAATGGTTTTCAAAACTTTGGTGTTCGTGAACATGTACCCTGAGATGGCAATGTATTGGCATTCCTCTCCGACCTCTAATTACACTGAAATAAGAAAGTGAATCTTGCAGCTGTTGGCCATCTGGGTTAACCATGAAATATTCGCCTGAGGGCTGCATTAACCACTACAGGAGCCAGATCTTTTCCACATTTGACCATCCTACTAGGAGATAATTAAATACGTAAATTCCTAGCATCACACAATCTGAAGGTTTTGTTCTTGTTCCTCATAGCAGTGGCATTTTCTTAACAGGGGAAGATTTATTAGCCATTGCAGCAGATCAACCCTTCCGATTCCCTGCTACTTTCACATTTGTTGTTAGAGCATTTTCAGGTAATGCTAAACATATCTAGTGGCATTCCTTCTATGATCAACACACAAAATTGATCTCAGGGTACTAAGTTTTGATCTTGCAGTATTGGATGGCATTGGGAAGGGCCTCGATCCTCGATTTGATATTACTGAGATTGCCAAACCGTGAGTGTAATTTTAAATGTTAGAATTTATACAGAACTGCTTAATGCTGTGTATCTAATATATCTTCACGCCTTACCATGCAGGTACGCACTCGAATTGCTAAAGTTCCGTGAAGCTGGTGTTGAAGTGATCATAAAGGCAAACTTTAATATCTTGGCTCTACCATAGTGTCATGCTTTGTTTTAATTTGATTCCCATCCTCACGCTCTACTTATAAATGTTTCAGGACTTCAGAAATAGATGGGACAGGCAATCCCGTGCATTTTACAACTTATTTAGACAAGCTGATAGAGTTGAAAAGCTTGCGGAAACCATCCAACGATTGGTAGTGTTGACAGTTCCTCCACTAAGAATATGATTTTGTTTTATTATTTCTAATTCCTTTGTTTGTTGATATTTGGGATTCTAAGTTGACGGCCAGGGCCTTGATTACCTTCAATTTAATGTTACAGGAGCAAGGTGATCTAAAGCTTCGAGTTCGAGCTTTGGAATCTGAGAGGGCATTTCAACGTGTTGCAGTGGTTCAGAAAACAATAGGAAGTGTGAGTGTTACTGGTTTGAATCTTTGCAACTTGTTACTAGTTCAACTAATATCAATTATGGTCTTTTTGGATTCTTGGATTTGAGCAAAATCTAACATTTGGGTGCACAAAAAGTTTGGATTTGGATTTGGCTCAAATCCTATAGAATTCAAAACATATCTGCAACATGGGATTTCAAATGAAAATTCTCGCAGTCATTTGAAATTCTTAGTTTTCCAAACATTATATTTGTATTTGAAATACAAATTTTCAAATTAAATCCATGAATCCAAACACGACCTTAAAAAGTTTCGTTTAAGAAAATTATTCTCTCTCTTTCTCGTTACATAATGAAGTACTTTACGATATAATTTAAGCGAAGTATTCACTATTGATTGCTTCTCTCTTTGACTTAAATCAACAGACAGTAGCTGCTGGAAGTCTGATTAACCTTGCGACAATTTTGTCTCTTAATTCCATTCGAGTAAGCTACTCAATCTTTTACATTTTTTAATCCCTTTGGTCCTCTATTATTGTATAGTTCTTCACTCAAATGGCTATCTTTTTTAGGTACCTGCCATTGCAGCGTATACATTATGTGCATTCTTTGGCTTTCAAGTTCTTATCGGACTTTTAAAGATCAAGAAGTTTGATGAACGGGAGAGACTGATTACAGGGACTGCTTGAACAATTGGTGAGTAGATATAGTTATATTTTTTCTAATGAATCTCTTTATGTCGACCTTCATTTTCACTAGTAGATAAGTGTAGGTATAAGGCACTAGAAATAATTGTCATAAGTTTCTTATATTCACGGGTCGTGTTCATGTCGTGTTGAAAGTTTAGCATTTTGTTTAATGAGTCAACCTGAACACAAACCAGTCATTAAACAGGTTGAGTTACACAACATGAACACGACCCATTTATAGCCTGGTTGACACGGCCCACTCAATCTGTTAAAATATTTGGGTAAAAAAAATTACACAACCCGACACATTTAAAATAAATGGGTTCAAATTGACTCAAAACGACCCGATTTCTTTTACCCATATAAATTTTGAGTAATTTTTGACATGTCATGTGTAAGAAATTCCTATTTTATCCTTAAATGGGTGGAGTTTTATATATGTGCGACACGATGTATTAAATTAAACGAGTTTGACACGAGCATCGCGATAAACTAAACAGGTTGAGTTAGTCGACACGAACATAATTAAGCTAAACCTGTACCCACTTAAATTCATGTCGAGTCAGGGCATGACACACGGCTCCTATTAAGCAATCAGTCTCTCTATTCTGTTATCTGTCAAATCATATTTAAGGCAGCCCAATTCACGGGGCTCCCACCAAGCATTCAGTCTCTCGTTTCAGCAATCTGTTGCTTTGGAATTAATTTTACGTGTCGGGTTTCTTCTGCTAAGTACGGGTATGAAACTATATTCTAGATATATAATAGATTGTTTGGGCCTTATTATCCTATAGGAATATCCTTCCGACCACTAGATAGTCACTCAGTGAAAATATAGGCACGCTTGCTTCGGTATGTTTCTTATTTTCCTTCTCTAAATTTCAAATGTACTAGAGCTTGTCTGGTTCTGGAGCCTTATCTCTATGTCTTGTCATACCCATTTATTATTGGCCCGCAAGCACAGTGCGGCACTGTGTAGTCTGCATGCATGTGAGGTACAGCGTTGAAATCTGAAGTGTTCAAGTAGAGTCCAAGGTACCGTTTGGATTTAATTTTTTGTTCGGGAATAGGAGTCAATAATAATTACGGGAATGAAATTCACTGTTCAGATTTGGATTAAGATATTTTGGTCATGAAAATGCCATTCTCACGCCTAGTCCAATTTTTTTTATTCAAAGGCTGCCTAAATACCTTAAAAATGGTGGCCTCGTGAGTCTCTTGCGTTCATGGAGGAGGGGTAGGATCAATTTGTATGCGGCCTTAACCCTGCTTTTCAAAGATACTGTTTCTGTTATTTGAACTCGCGATCTCAAACTTAATACCTTAAATACTAACTAATTTAATACTTTGGTGGGGAATGCATAAATGACCTTGAGTTGGCCATTCGGGTTTGGGCTCAAACCCGACCCGCAAGAAATGTGGCTTTGCATGACCTGACCCTTGATCTTTCATGACAAACCTGACCCAAAAATTAATAGTCCATTTTATGTGACCCGAACCTGCAAAAATGTGGCTCGGGCTTCAGATTCACTGTTTTGGGTCAAAATCGCTAGCTTTATGGGAATCTTGTTCACATAGTGGCTGTTTATACAACTTATGCATGTACACGGATATGTTTATTATCAGCTTTAGTTACGATGCACGGACACTCATTCTCTAAACCACATTGGCGAGCATGACCTTGTGTAACTTATATGCATTAATATAGTAAATACAAATGGTCATTTATTATTATTGAATGTATTCTTAGTGTATTGTGTCTATAATTTTATAAAATTTGTGAGTCCCGCATCTCGTACCCGTAGGTTTTAAGTTTATGCTTCTTGTTACTAAACGTATCGAGGAGCCGAAATATAACCAAGGTGTAACTTTCTTTATCAGAGGTTGAATCAGGCAAAATCTTAAGCTCATGTGAAGCTGGTAATTAGAGACTTCAAGTTTTACGGATAAACAAGCGGGACCTCAAACGAAACATCATTCGTAAGATTCTTCTGTCATTGTCACTTTCCAATTATCGTTGATTACAAAATAGGTTCAACACTTATGTCCATCTTGCTTTCTTCTTCATCCTCAGTTCGCTCCACGAATGTTCCCCAAATCCCGGGTTCTTCGAGTTCATATGTGTTTTGGCAAGCTGACAATATATATTTTTATATAACTATATATATAGCTTTTTGTTGTAATGTAGAAATAGCTTTTTGCTTCATTGTTTGTAATTGTATGGACTCTTTGTAGATTTCCCAGCATAATCTGTAGGGATGGGATGTGCATATACCTTGTAAAACACTGTAACATGTGATATATTTTCAATTTTAGTGTATAAGCTATGAGCCTTCTCTTTTGTATATGGAAATTGAACAAATTTGTGTTTCTTTTTCTACAATGTTATGCTCTATAGCATTCAAGAACAAAATATACTGGCAAAATTGTGCATAGTTTGATTTTTGTTTTTGGTTATGTGATGGTATTGTGCATTTTTTTATCAAGAAACAAATGCAATTATTGCATATCGACTAAATTTATGTTTTCGTTTTTCTAGAGGGTATAACGGAGTTTACACCCTTTAGATTTAGGGTGGCTATTTGTGTTATTGGTTGTATCGTGTTATAAATTTAGTATTCGGTTACATGGGTCAACCCTAACATGAATATAAAATTGAGCGGTTTGAGTTACACGATTAGAACACAAGGCTGACAATTTGGACCTGAAACTCCAAAAAGTCGAAACCTGATCCACATTTTTGTGGGTTTGAGTCCCATAAAATGGACATGTGTACTCTAGGACAGGTCGGACATCTCTGATCACGATTTGAACATACCTGGCCTCATTTTGGTTACGCATTTTCAGAACTTGAAGTGTTGCGGCAAACACAAATAGTTTATGATCAGGTTGACACATTATGACATGCTAAACTTATTTAAATTATCGAGATTAGGTTGACTTAACACGACCGATACGTTTGATCAAGCGGACACCTGAAACTCAATCAGTATTTTGTAGGTTCGAGGGCATTTATAGAACAAAGCTAATAAATTTTAAAATCGGTTGAGGTCAATCAAACCTGGAATCCAAAATTGGCAACCCTTTACTTATCGGATTTGAATTATATTATATTTTATCTAATGTAACATTCTCAAACTGAATTATATGAATGTATGTTTTAATTTCTGTTCCACAAAATTTGAGACTTTGTCAATGCAAGTTATGTTAACTTATATCATTTATATAATTACTTTGACCTTTATTGTTAGAGACAATATTATTTCAAAAAAGAGAGTAAATATTTTCAATTTTTACCTTAACAATTAGATATTTTTAACTAAATTAAATATTGCCAGTTTAAATATTAACAACAATAAGATTTAGTTAACAAAATCAAATCTGGCCAATTTAAAACTTAACAAATAGTTAGATATTGCTTACCAAATGTGGGATAATTTAAATTTATGATTTTTAACAAATGTACAAAATTTGATTACGTCCAATATGGTTGAGATTTGAGAAGATATCATATTTCTTCAAATTATTGAAATTTAAAATAAGATAGATGCTATGATATTTTAAATAAATGAATAAATGAGTTTTTAAAATGTAATTATCTTTTCAAGAAATAGATAAAAGTTTTTAAAATAATAAAATGTTTCAAATTAGTAGGTGAAGAAATTGAAAATAAAAATAATAACTCCCAAAAATTCACAAGACACTATGACATAAAACCGTAAAAAGGTAAGGGTTAAAAAAGAAAAAAAAACTTAACCGTTAAACTTAGTCAACTAACAACCCTAACCAAATTTGTATCAGAGGTCGTATGCACTTGAAACTCGATCGATATTTTTGTGGGTTCGTATTGTATAAGATAGCGATCATTTTTATGTTGGTCAGACAAATCAATTATTTAACACGTAAAATTCAAAAAATCCGATCTGAACCGAAATTCTAATTGCTAGCTTTCGTATAGTTAGAGCTTATAATTTTAACTCGAATATATATGCATCCTAAACTTGATCCAGATTTATGCGGATTCAAACTACATACAATAGGTCGTATTAATTTTCATGTTGAATCGGCCAAATTCAGACGAACTCGCTCATTTAACACGTAAAACTTAAAAAACTCACACATTATTTTTGGACCAGATTTGTCGAACCCAATTTCACCTGAAACTTGATCCCCATCTTTGTGGGTTCAGATTGCCTAAAATAGTTATGATCATTGTTCAAGTCAAGTATGGTCGAACAAACTCGTACAAATCAGCACGCTTAACACACAAAACTTGAAAACTCGAACCAAAATGCACACTCTCTTCGGATCGGGTTCGGGTTATACCATTTCTAACCCGAACCATTATCCAAAATCCAAATTATCATCTCTTGGGGTAAATTAACATTCCTAGGAAGTTATCGCGTTCCCACGTAAATAGTCAAAACTACATGGGCGTAAAGAAAATTAAGCAAAAGCATAGGGATGCATTTCAAAATTCCAAAAAATCAAAGCCCCAAGAGCATGTGATGTGAGCCAGTAGAGAGAGAAAGTAGAGAGAGAAAGACTTGTCCTGTCCTTTACAGTCTGTAGTTACTCACTCCCCCCAACCAACACTCTCTCTCTCTCCTCAAACCCGCCATTTTTAACGGATTTTTCCTCCATTTTCTCTCTCTAAAAACCCTAGCCACCATTTCTCTCTCTACCCTCTTTTTCTCCTCCTGTTCCGATTCTAGGGTTTCGATTCGATTTGCTCGATTCCTCCACTTCAACCATCGATGAATCACTAGGGTTTGGCCACTGAAACCCCCAAATGACTCTTCTCCTCGCTTTCTCTCTCCTCTCCCTCTCTCTCCTCCTCCTCGCCTCCGCCTCCTCCGACG
>JAYMSZ010001570.1:0-13964 GCA_036897665.1 Pelargonium citronellum
AAAAGAAGAGAGAAGGAATTGGATGAGATAAACGGTCGAGATCAGTTACAGAGCAGAGACCCACCACGTATATGTAAAGAGGACAACGGGCGCTTTTGAGTTTCAAGCTTTCAATTTTAACCCAACAGAGATTCAGAGAAAGCCAACAACATATGTACAAAATAAATTCCCAGATGCTTTCTCTGTTTCGCTCCAAAATCAACCGCTGAATCAGGTCAGCAATTCAAAGAAATATATACAATACAAGCTCAATTGCATTCCATTTCCCCATGTTTGCTGCTTCTGTTGATCTCCGTCTTCTTCTTCTTCTTCTTTGCCGGTTACGTTTGCGATTCTTTTCTGTATCGTGATTTGAGCGAATTCGAAGCCATCGCGGAGCCAGGTGATTCCTAGGGTTTCCGGAGCAGGAGAAATGAAGGCCATGGAGACCATAGAGGATCTGATCGAAGAAGGCAAGATCCGGACGGTCTGGTGGGCCTTGTGCATCTTCATGGTTACTTACTTCCTCTCCCGTGAGTTTTTCTCGAATTTTCCTTTCGTTTCTGTACAAACTTCTACTACATTTCCATTTCGTTGCGTAACCATTGCTCTGTATTCACGCGATTCAAGACTGGCTTATTTTTTTGCTTTATGTACGTACGACTGTTTAGGTTTTGTATATTTGGACGAAATGTTGTAACGGCATTGTGCAATTTTGTATGTTTGAGTTAGCTTGAGGTGATTTAGTGTTACTTTTTTTCTTGAGAATTAGTGCTCAACATTTTTTTTTGCAGCTGAAAATGAAGCTATGCTTTTTACTATCTGGATTCTATTCAATAGGGACTAGACTAGACCTAGATTGAGAAAAGCCCCAGGAGCTATAATTATGTTTACTTCCGGATAGTTGTGATGGTAGCTGTAAAGGGATATACAACTCATTATTTTCTTAAACTTTCTTCACTACCTAATCTAGTGGATTTTGCTGTGCTGTTCTGATAATGCACTTACATGCCCTTCATTATTTATTTGTATTTTAGTTTTATTAATGTTTTATCATTATTTCCATGTTGCCTTATTAAATTGTTCGTTGCAGATACTAGTACGTCAATGTGGATGAATCTACCTGTAGCAATTGTTTCTGTCGCCTTCCTACGAATTTTGACTAATGAGGTGGAGTTCCGTTGGAAGGTTAAGTCAACAGGCCGCAGACAAACATATCTTTCCCACTTGGAGAAGAAAATATTGTCTGTCAATGATCCACGCCTTTCTAATGCCCCACCCCCGCAAAAGAAGAAGAATAATATTGATTCTCCTGTTGTGGAGTCCGCAATAAATGATTTTATTGATAAAATATTGAGGGACTTTGTAATAGATTTGTGGTATTCAGAGATTTCACCAGACAAGGAGGCTCCTGAGCTTATCCGTTCGATCATTATGGATGCTCTTGATGAAATAGCAGTAAGGATTAAAGAGATAAATCTTGTTGACTTGTTAACCAGGTACTTCTTGTGCTTATTCATTTTCAAGGAAAAGTTTGAGTCTTCACGAGGCATTCTGCATTTTAAAAAAGGTGGTCCCTCTTATAATAATACCACATAATAATTTTATGATGTCTCTCAGGGATATAATCGACTTAGTAGGAGATCACTTGGATCTTTTCAGAAGAAACCAAGCAGCAATCGGTGCTGACGTTATGCGAACTCTATCTACTGAGCAAAGGGATGAAAGGTTGAAACACCATCTTATGGCTTCCAAGGAGCTTCACCCTGCATTGTTATCTCCTGAGAGTGAGTACAAGGTGTGAGTGGAGCGTTCTGATGAACAATTGCTTAACTTTTGCTTTCAATGCTCGCTTCCAGCTCTCTGATTGCTCTCTATTCTCATAGGTGATTCAACGGCTCATAGGTGGTATTTTAGCAGTGGTGCTACGACCACGTGAAGCTCAATGTCCCATTGTTCGAACCATTGCTCGGGAGATTGTAACTTGCTTGGTAGTTCAACCTATTCTGGATTTCGCTAGTCCTATGTAAGTTCTTCAATGATTAACTTGTTTTCTTGTTCAGAATTTTACTGTACAAATCTGTCTCTCTCTATATTATTTGTCTACAAAGCTTTCTGTTTCGTATTGTGTTTGGAGTGTTAAATTGTTTGCATGAAGAAAGGAAATCCTTCTATTGATTTTTTAGCACTTAGCTTATAAATCTGTTGGAGAACGAAGACAATTTTCATTTTTGATATTCGGTTCAGGAGGAAACTGGATGTGAAATTAGTTGAGATACATTATTCACAGACCAAAATTATGTGCTGAATATATTATGATCAACAGAAAGTGAAAAAGTTATGTTTTTAAAAGCTTTTATTTTATAACTAATCTGGTCTTATAAGAGTTACATAGTGATTAAAGGAGATGAGATGTGAATTCAAATTCTTTGGCTGGGGCGGGGGTGGTTTTTGGAGAAATTCGCTGAAGTTGATGTTCATGCTGACTTTGTTAAAGGTGTTAGAGGAGTACATGTTTGGTTATAATTTAAGTATTTTTTATTTTTTTAATGTATATAAATATGTTTATACAACAAAAATAAAGAACTGATTATACATGTTTTTCTTCCAAGTACCAACTAATGGTTGAAGACGATGTGATGTCAAATTATCAATGCCCTCATAATGACAATAAAAGTAGATAAAAAAAACATCATAATTAATGGCATTGTATGATTGTTATCAATCTTGTTTGTGCTTGCCCTCGCGAACACAGGTTTGACCACTACACACTTCGCATATGGGAACAGATGAACACCGGGAAGTTAAATAAGTAGATTAGAGATAAATATCAGGTAAAAATATTAAATTTAGGTAGGCCATTTCCTGACCATTCTCAATAACTTACCCTCCATTTTAGTGCCCTTTAGCAGGCCTTGTATTTCCGGCTTTTGCAATGACTTCTTTATTTTTTCATTTAAAGAAAACACAATTTTCTTTATCTGATTGGGCAGTATTTTTCTGTTATTTCCAACTGAAAATTTAGACCACATAGATATAATATATATACTCTCTTTGTCCCAAAATGAGTTTCCACTTTCTATATTGGTCAGGAATGACAAACAATATCCCTAACATAATTAGTTACAATCTTTTGAGTTTTATTCAACAAGTGCACATGGGGGTATAAGGGGGAAATCGTAACTCTAATTAATTCATCTTTAATCTTCACAAAAATTGGTTAGTGGACACTCATTTTAGGACGGAGGGAGTAATACATAAGTAATAATGGAGTCTCCAATCCTGGGCCTCAGACCCTCTATCATGTATTGGGACTTCCTGAAGCAATCTCACTTGTATCAAGACTTTTGTTTTTCTGTTCACATGTACTTCTTCTCTGGCTCCTGACTTGGGATTCCGAGTTTTCATAATATAATTATTATTTTTAGCCAGTCAAAAAAATAATAATGGAAAAAAAGAAGAGAACTTTAATGAGCAAACAAATAGAACTTCTTAGGCGAGCTTCTAAAAAACTTGATGAGATACTGAAAGTAATAGAATTAAGGGTCATTTGTATAGAAAGCAAAAGGATATGTGTGATATCTGTCAACAGAAATATAGTACTCAAGTTCTTTATATATTTGCTCCCTTCCCAGATCCTCTGATGATGCTGATCTCTCTGTTCCCAGGTTTATCAATGAGATGATTGAATTTGTTTTCCTTGCCCTCAAAGAGTATGCCTCCACGTTAATCAAAGGTGATAAATCAAATAAAGCAGTGGGTCATCCTTGTGACCAGTCTGTTGAAAATTGTTATGCCCCTGCAATGAAACATTCCAACTCAACTAACCTAAGAAACAATATGGCGTTGGCTAAAGTTGATAAGATAGCTTTGAATTCTAATGCTTCTGATGATGAACCTTTGCAAACACGGCCTGCTGATTGGGCACGAATCCTGGAGGCTGCAACTCAAAGAAGAACTGAAGTTCTCACTCCTGAAAATCTAGAGAACATGTGGACAAAAGGTAGAAATTACAAAAAGAAAGAGCACAAGAAACATAGAGGTGTTCAAGAACCAATTGCAAAGGGTTCTGATATAAATACCACAAGCAATTTAGGGAAGGAATTGGTAATCAACAACCTTGCTACTTCTAACGGACCAGAAGATGTAGCTATTGTGCGGTTAACACCTGGCTTGAGTCCCAGTGCTCGATTGGGTGATACTGAAAGACAGTTTGCTCATGATGTCAAGAAGGAATTGTCAAATGAGGGAAAGTATCTTGTTGATGATTTGGTTGATGACATTACTGTTAGTACTGAAGGTAAGAATCAGCTTAAGAGATCCAATAGCAATTCTGCTGTGCGAGCCCAAGCAGGTGCAGAACAAGTACTTACTGGAGATGGTGGGGGGCCTATTATCTCAGAGTTCTATGGCCCAGAATTTGCCAAGCCTAGTGAAGAGTATAAAGCAAAAAGTGGCATGGATACAGTAATACGTAGTGAGGGACCTCATGCTCCCAAGCTAAGGTGCCGGGTGAGCAATCTTTTGCTTAGAATCTCCTAGGGAGTGTAGATATGAGAATTGAACTGCTATACTAGAATTGAAGGGATATTCCAGGGTTTAACCTTTGCAGCTCCTCTAGCTTTGTTCTCCATGATTTTGCTTTAATTCTATGCGATTTCACTCATGACTGCAGGTGGTGGGAGCATACTTCGAAAAACTTGGATCAAAATCTTTTGCAGTTTATTCAATTGCAGTGACAGATGCAGAAAACAAAACTTGGTTTGTTAAGAGAAGGTATTTTACTCTATCAGTAATATCAAAATAGTATAAACTTATTAGGTTGTATGTTCACTTATTTCTGTGTGGTCTTATCCTGTTAATTTTATTTGGGTTTAGGTATTTATTGCAAAACTGTTCTATAGGTCTAACTTTCTTTTGATTTTTTTTTCTTTTTGCCTTTAGATACAGGAATTTTGAGCGATTGCATCGGCAACTTAAAGACATTCCAAATTATACATTACATTTACCTCCCAAAAGGATATTTTCATCTAGCACCGAGGATTCATTTGTTCATCAACGTTGCATTCAGCTTAACAAATATCTGCAAGTATTACCCCGTCTCCCCACTGCATTATGTAGTGGAATGTTAATCATTTTCTGAGCTGCTTATATTCATATTTGTTTCTCCAGGATCTCTTGTCAATAGCTAATGTCGCTGAGCAACATGAAGTATGGGATTTTCTAAGTGTTTCCTCGAAGGTTTGTATCTTCTTGATTTTTGGTATTTTGATCTAGATAAACAGTCAGACATATTTTTGTCCTTTTCCCATTGTTTTCCGTTCTTGTTGAAAGCTGAATAAAAAAATTAATATCTTCAGTAACTTTTATTTTTCTCTTATGAAGAACTATTCTTTTGGAAGATCTTCTTCGGTCATGAAAACCTTAGCAGGTATGTGGTTAATTTTTTTTGGTTGGTTTCTTATCTTACCTACAATATTTGTTTTTTTCTTAAGATTTACCTTTGGAATTGATATCCGACATTTTACATGTTTGTTCAAACATATACTCAAAAGTTGTCTTGCTATTTGTTCAATTATACAAATTCTGTTTAGGGCTCTCATAGCGAGTCTCTTGCATCTCAAGGGATGCAGAGGTTGGCGTTAAAATATACTCGCATAGCTCTTTCCTTTTGTTTTAATTAAGAAATGGTTTGCTCATCATGAATATTTCATGCAACTATGTCCTCATTTTTTTTCTGTATTTTATTGTATCAGTGTGTCTGCATTTGCATATGACTTGTTGCTTGACTCTCTCTCTCTCTGGATTCTGGTGAAGAAAGTTTTCCATAAAATTTCTAGGTAGAGTATATACTGTGGAGTGTGTTGATGATCTTACTGTGGATTTAACTTCTAAGATACTATTAGCAGAACAGTATACCTAAGATAGCAATTCTAGTTCCCACCACACACTTGAGAAGGAGCTTAACACTGACATTGCTTTTCTCATACTTGCTGTTGTAGTCTTGTAGAAGGGGTATATGTCTGAAAAACTTAACATATTTGAAGCAAAATTACTGGAGTAAATAAGTGGAATTTTTTTCCATTTTTTTGTAGTTGACAAGTCATGATATTAATAGTCTGCCATGTGAGTAATTTTTTTAATCTTGTTTATTTTGAAGTTATCATCTCTTTTCTGATTGCATTTTCTCACATGTCTCCTTTTCTTTTTATATGGATGAAATAGTCAATGTGGATGATGCTGTGGATGATATTGTACGCCAATTCAAGGGTGTTTCGGGTGGCTTAATGCGTAAAGTTTCAGGTTCAGCATCTTCCCCTAGAGAAGTCTCTTCTTTAGTGCTTAGCAAGAACTTGTCATGGAATTGTTCAGATGAGATGAATATGTACATGTCAAGGCAAAATACAGCAGGATCAGGGAATAGCCTTTCTGATAATGAGGAAGGTGACAAAGATGAAAGCCATTACCATGAAGAAGTTCAAGATAAAGAACAAACTAATGGGTGGCACTCAGACAATGAATTAAACTCAAGGGATTTTCCTCCTAGGATACTCAAATTCGAGAAACTATCTAGGAGCTTAGAACCTGAGAGAACTGAGGAGGCAAAATCTAGACAGTTCAGTCAAGGTGGGCTTCCTTCAAGTACGTCCCAAGTACCGTCTGACTATTTGGAGGATCCACTTGGAATGCCACCTGAGGTATCCAGCATTTAGCTGAGCTCATTTAATTTTATGCACCACCTTTAACTTAAAAAATATTTGATGTATACTCAAATACCTTCTATGTTGCAAAGTAGTTTTTTGTTTGTGCTAATTTTTTAGTTGGCTGGTGACTAAGTTCTGACGTAATTAAAATGGTGGAATATGATTTTCCACATACAAGTGCTCTCAAACTTCACAATATTCCAATGTGGGATATTGCAATTTCTCCAACTCACGTGCAAGTCGGACAACAAAGTTGGCCGTGTATGGGGACCTAGATTAATGAAAGGCAACAAAAATGGGTCACTAAGTTCAAACCAAACCAGCTTTAATACCATGTATAATTTTAGTCCAACCAAAAGTTTATGTTGTCAGGTGGAGGGTCCAACTTGTATGTCAAGTCTCAAACTTTACATTCTTTGAATCTGAGATACTTTAACACAAGTACTAGGATTTAATAGGATGTTGAACTTGAGAATCGAGATCTCATGCTTTAGTAGTTTAATTGTTAAACATGGGCCTGTAGTTTGGTTTGCTTTCCTATTCTCGATCTGCACACATTCTGTTAGTGTATAATTTTTTTCTGATGTTTATGGTTCACTTTCTTGCAGTGGACTCCACCTAATGTAAGCGTACCCCTGTTGAATCTAGTTGATAAGATATTTCTGCTAAACAGAAGAGGCTGGCTAAGGTTAGTTCTTTTTCTTTGTTGTGGACATGACAAGGAGAGCTAGTATTTTCCATTTGTTAAATATTCGAGGATACATTTCAAGACCTTTTACTGACTTGTTTCTATTACTTCCATTATTGCTTATCTTGTCTGCTAAGTGAGTTCTTTTCACCTGTTTATTTGTTTCCTAGTAGATCAGATCATAGTATGTAAAGTAGTCAGTGCAAGTTTACTGTTGGAAATTGATTATGGTTTAGGATATAGTACTTTTTGTTTTGAGAAAGTAATGTGGGGGAAAAACTGGTATTATAAAAATATATATGTCATGTGCAAGACATGAGATGAAAGAGAGAATTTCAATTAGTTTCAATTGACAGTGGGTTGTAGAAAGTTGAGGGTGATCATGAGTTGCACAAAAAAATGTTTAGGTTGTCATATGCAAAATTGTCATAGTACATAGTAGCCATATGCAATTTCCCCTTGTTGGAATATAGGAAGGTTATCTCTAGTGGTTACTTGACTCTATGAAAAAATGCTATGTTATAACAAAAGATTTGTGAATTTATCGTCAAACGGTACAATTTCGGATGTGTTGGATGATTGGTCATTTATTGACATTCTCAATTTCTCATATCCTCTTAGCCCTTGCATTTAATTTGCGAACCTAGTTGAAAGGAATTTCAACAGCAAAAGGTATATAAATGGTTCCCTTTGAACCAGTCCCATACTACTTTCTTTTGGGATTACAGTCTTGTTTTCTCCTGTTTGCAACATGCCTCTGTGTATAGTATCTCTATATTGCGGGGATCTTTTAGTTGTGGGTTTGTCTTCTCCTCCCTCTGAGCCATGCATTCAGTTCTCTGATCCTCAGGACCGATGGAATTTTATGGAAACTAATGGCATGCAGTCTCTAATACCTTATAATTCTGTTCATGCAGAAGACAGGTCTTTTGGATATCAAAGCAGATATTACAGTTAATTATGGAAGATGCTATTGATGACTTTCTAATGAGGCAGATTCATTGGCTCAGGAGGGAGGACATTATTGCTAAAGGGATTCGGTGGCTTCAAGATGTAAGCGGTGAACCAACTATAATCATCATTTCTTATTAAATTGTTCTTTACCAATGTAGTATCAATAGCTAAACATGTGGTTAACAGTACTTCATACAGAATTTTGCACTATTGTAGAAGCGTAATTATTTTAAATAACTGCTGCATATTAGTGGTGGTGGTGAATTTGCAGATTAGATAAGATTTTTATCAGCCTGTGAATTTTGGCCCAAGTTGATCGATATCTTTCCTGGTTTAAATCAGGAAAAAGGCTTAGTTTGTGCAATTTCCAGAACAATTTCGGTCAAATAGGCTCGATTTGTAGCCATCTATGCTAGAACCGTTGGAGTATCTGTATATTTATTAGATATGAGCCCCGTAGAATAGCAACATTGTTTTAGAAATTTTTAGAAATGAGGTCCATATAAAGTCCTAGCATAGCAACCTGAGGCTTTTGTGATTGTGATACTTCCTTTTCACCAATATGATAATGGTATTTTGTAGGATATGATACAGAGAAAATTTGTATGCTACTGCATATCTTATAGGTATTGAAGAAATCCAAAGGGAATTATTAATTCTTCATCCATTATTCAGTTGAGAAGAGTACATGGAATCTATACGAAAGGAGAACCTTACCTATCTCTTTAAGTATAAGCATCCCTGTTAGGCTGCTACATGTTATTTGTTGAGGGGGGTTTACTTAAGATGACATAATAGTGAAAATATATATAAGTGAGAAGAATTGCCCGAAAATGTCAATATTTTCTGAATTGAAATTTGGAATGAGGCTAGTTATCAATGTCATGGGGGAAGGGTAGAAGCATCATAACTATGAATTTCAGTATTGATATTTTCATTTAGTTTGCTCTGTTTAAGGGTTAATGTAGACTGGTTGGACTAAAGGTGTGTGTATTATAAAATTCCTTGGGTGTTACTTTATATTCGAAGTTTGTGAGAATGATACCTTGGACAAGCACAAGCAAGTTGAACATAGTTATTCTATTTATTGAGTGGCAGTGTTTAATTTTCATGTAAATTTGTAGATCTAGGGAAATATGATCCTTTATTCCTTTCAGACATGCAACTGCGTTCTTGTTTATAACTGTATACCTGAATTTTATCAATCCCTTTACGCTCATATTACATTAATATTAAATTTTATGATGCGTTCCTTGGAGCATGCAGTTGGATGGTGCCAGCAATTTTCTTCACTATAGTTTGTAAAATATGCTTTGTATTGAATCTTATTCGTATCATAATATAGAATTTGATTCAATCTTCCTTCACAATAAAGCTCTTTTAATTAAGAGGAAATTTTGATTTAGAAAGGAAAAATTCCTCTAATTTTGGATCTCTTTCAGATTCTCTGGCCAGGTGGCACATTCTTCCTAAAATTAAGGAATACTCAGAGTTCAGTAGATGATACCCATTCCAGTCAGATGCCTTTTCAATTCACAGGTCCATTAGGAGGCGTTAAAGTTCCTAAGCCTAGGTCTTTTGAGCAAGAGTTTGAGGCCACTCGAAGAGCAAACGCCGTCAAGAAAATACTCTTTGGTAAGTCATTTCATTTCAAGTGATCGGTAAATTCTTTTTAGATGGCTTTTCAATGAGATTATGTTATTCTTTAGTTTTGGAAATATAGTAAACATTTTGTTGGGAGTTTTGATAGTTCCTTTGTATGGTTTCCTCAGTCTGCTTGGCTATGAAGCCTTTCTATCTTATCATATCTTCTCCCTGCCAAATTTTATTTTTTTCATGTACGTGGACAAACAATTTTTTTTTCTTACTGTTTTTGGCCTTAATCGGTCTAAATGTCATTTTCAGCAGAAGTGGTTGGCGCGTTGTTTAGAATTTGCTGTACAAATTCTGTTTTGGTGTCTCTGTAGGAACCTAATATGTGATGGTTTGAACTACAGGTTTAAAAATGTTGGGCTATGCAGGCATTCTTTTAGTATATATTGGTTAGGCACTTATGACTGTGCTGCTTGCGCACGTGCCTAACCAATTTGCTTTTAGCATTTGACTGACATTCACAGGAAAGTAACTAACATGCAAACGTGCCAATTTCTTGAGATTTTCCAGTAATGTACTTGGAATATCAAGACTCCCCACTTCACACCTTTTTCAAACAAGAGACTTCTACTGTTCACTTTTGGGTTTTAAAATATCAATAAAATGAAAAAAGAGTAAAGTTTCCATGAGCGGTAATGTATTTTAATGAGAACAACCACGTCACCACCACCGAGTCATTTCCTAAACAAAGTTGGAGTTGTCTACATGAATCCATTAGCAAAATTTGAAGATCGTCCACTCATGTTTTCCTCTACTTCATCCTATCTTGTGGGACATCCTTCATTTGGATCATGTATAAATGATATATTTTCTTACTACCCCATATTCTAAAATGAGTGTTTAAATTTTTATATTTGCAAAATTTTAGGATAAGTTAGTTAGGGTTGCACACTTACTCTTGCAACAAACTCAAGGGGTTGTAATTATCTTATGGATATTGTTGTTAATTTATGCATAACTAACTAACTAACTAACTAACCGAAATAAGAAAGTGAGCACTCATTTTGGAATTGAGGGAGTATTTTTGTCTGCTAACTAAAGTTTCATTCTATTCCTTTGAGTTTCTCCTAACTGAATTCTCCCTCCCTTCCTCCCTAATATGAGCTTAGTGACAAAGAAAGAAGAAATAAAACTACCAAGTCTGCAGAAAGGAGACGATGATAATAATCAGAGTGTCTTCTTGGTGCTCACTTTAGTTGTCTCGCTTTTTCTATAAATTTTTATTATTATTAATTAAGATTTTCTTTGAAATCATGTGAAGATGAGAATGAGTTAAGGTTGTAATCGTAGAACTTTTTTCTTCCTTTTGTCAGATGAAGTTCCATCTGCGTTAGTCAGCTTGATTGGCCAGAAGCAGTATAGGCGATGTGCAAGAGACATGTATTATTTCCTTCAGGTTAATCTTGTAAACCCTTGCATTAGCCCTTGCATTTAAGTGTTTGGCTTTTCAAATTCTTTTGTAGCAAGTAGCTAAACTAACATGTTTATCTATCACTCCAGTCAACGATCTGCATTAAGCAACTTACGTATGCGACTCTAGAACTGCTACTTGTGTCAGTTTTTCCTGAACTGCGAGAGCTTGTGGTGGATATTCATGAGAAGATGCATGTTCCACAGCCTTGATACAGTCCCTCGTTTGTTTGAACCGTTTCCTTCTAACAGTAGCTGATTACCTTCTCCCCAGTATGACAGCTCAAAAAGTGAGTATTTTGGCAAAGACCTGGGTTTTTACTAATGGTTGGCATCGGCTGTTATGGTTTTGGTTGTAGATCTGAAAAACCGTGGAGCATGGTTGGCGAAATATATTTGTACCCTCGTTGCATTTCAACTGTAAAAATGAAGAGATAAAAAAAAAAGTGTAGAGCGTGTAAATAGAACTCATCTTCTGTGCATATCAATACCCCATTGAACAGGGATTTTGTATTTTTTGGCTCCCCAAGACATGATCAATGCTATTCTTTGCACATCCATTATTTGTGATGCCATTGAAGTTTTACTTCTTGCTACTATACCGTACCAATTCAAATTTATTCATGCTTGAAAAATGTAAGACAATCAAATTTCAAGATTACACATTTCAGAAGAATTTAGAATGGTAGCATGTTGACCTTAAATGCCTTATTTTTCATTTTTATCCCTACTGAAATATTTTTTTTCAGTATTATCCCATTAATTTAAACATTTATCTCGCTGCCCTATAATTTTGCCTCCAATGACTAGGTTTTTTTGGATCCTGTCTCTTGAAAGTGTACGTTTTGTAATATGGAACTGGTTTATGCTCAAGATGCTCTTCTGTTTATGCTGAACATCAAAATGGTTTAATTCTCATGCCAAATTGAGCTGATGTTGAGTTGTACACTTGTACTTGAACTAACATAGACATATAATAAATAAACTCCTGGCCAAGGAAGCTACATGCATGTCAAATGTGAGATGATCACACAGAATCTGGAAGTTGCCCAGCTAAGGCGTCGCTCACAGTGGAATATAGGTCCGAAAGGGAGTTCTCCCGGAGATTCTTGACCTCGTACCACGAGTTTAGCACTTCCAAGTTCCTGTCAGTGCCCGAAAATGCAAGCTGTATGCGCGGGTTGCAGTTTACAGTTCCACCACGCCCTTTACATTTCGGGCTTTTTACCCCACAGAACTGGTTGTCTATGCAAACTTTATTTTTCCCACTGCAATCATCGCATCCGAATTGCTTCCAGTACAAGTTTTCAAGGGTACCCGACCTGAACTCGAGAACCTGCGTGTATCAGTTTCGAAACAAGTCCATGAAATCCAATATTACTGCAAAGACCAAAGAGAGGAAAATGACGTTGATTCTTGTGTTTACCAAAGTGAAACTAGTTATGATATGATCATCATTAGCAACCATTACTGGGGGCGTTCTGGCGGCGTCCGGCCTCCCAGCGAATCCCCCCATATCCCCGCCCGCCTTAACCTGTGAAGCTCATCAACATCAAGATTCAAGAACAACATAATTTAAAGAAAAGAAGCAAAATTGGACATACCAGATCAAAGTCAGTGTTGTTGATGGTGAGGAGGGAGATCTCATCAACATAAGGCCTAAACAGAGCGAGCTGAGCCTCTTTGGCGGGAAGGCCTAGTCGCTTATCACAAGGCGAAAGCTGAATCTTGTCGAAAAAGAATGACTCTTTGGCAGAGAAAGCCATGCCAATTGTGAAACCATCCCCTTTTTGAATCACAGCGTCCGTGCACGGACTGTAAACAGTGTTGGTGTCGTATCCATTTGCAATAATTGTCGTAGTCGACACGATCAACATCATCATCATCATCATCATCACCAATGAATCCATATTTCAAGTCCTGTATTGTACAAAATAGTGTTATGAAATATAGAAGGTTGATTTTCTGTGCGAGTGATTGAGCAACAACTATACAAAAGAGAGAGCGGTGTGGTAGAGAGATTTCAAGAAACTGAATTGTGTATTGATTGATTGTTGAATCTTTTCTATTACAAAAGTGATCATTCTATTTTGTTTGTTGTGATATTACCATAAAATTATGAAGGAAAAAAGTGGTGTGTGTTTTGATGAATTTGGCGGAGACGCGCGAAACGGTTGCATCGGCTTGGCAGGCGGATCTTGTCCTCGTTTTTGCCTTCCCAAATACCGTTATGGAAGTTGTCCTTTGTTTTTTTCAACTACTTCAAAAAATCAAGTGGATTAAGCAAAGAAAAATTCATTTTAAATCGATTACATATATTTTATTTTTCAATAAATAATAAAATATTTTGAAGAAGTAATTATGTTATGGTAATTTGGATTTTTTTAAAGCAAAAACTAATAACGTATTAATTCAAATCAAATGATAATAGGGTTTGTGCATCTCTTTCTTTCTACTGTTTTGAGAGTCAAATATGGTTTTTGTTTGGTTACGGTTGCTCTTGATTTTAAAGCGACGACAGTCTCTTGAATTTGCAGATAGCCAATTGCGGTCTTTCTCGTTAAGATAACAAATCT